>QLPN01001004.1:376-11628 GCA_003314395.1 Albatrellus ellisii
ATTCAGGGATCATGGGTAATGAAGATACTCGTTCGGGATATACTTCGACGTAATCGTAGTCCGATGGGTTCGTGGGATGCCAGCAAACGATAACTTGGTTCTCGTCTGGGTCGTCGAAGGCTTCATAGATCCACTGGTTGTGTTTATCGTAGAAGGTAAACTCGTCTTCCTTATTGGTATATTGTTCGAGTGAGACGGGAACATGGTTTCCGAGTAATTGTCTATGTTGTTGACAGACGTCGGTGTCTAGCGAGATTTCTCGATGGATGTTTGCTGAGAGAAGTGGTGAATTAGTGGTGATAGGATACCCGTTATGGTATGCTGTCTGGGGTTCTTGACTAGTGTGGGTAAAATAAACGAGTTGGTTATTGACGTAAAAGAGTTTATTGGTGTTGTCGTATTGGAGGTAATTGGGCCACAAGCGATCGGTTACTTCTAATGTGATAGCGTTGGCAGGGAGGAGTTGTTGATGGTAATCTCCGTGGAGATTAGAATCTGTGTTGGCGGTACGTGCTTCCTAGAAGCACATGTAGTTGTTAGGAGGAGTGCGGAGTCTTGTGTGGGTGCTAAGAGTGGCCTATTGGACGGTCTTAGGGAAGGTCTAGAATGTTACTCCTGGTAACCAGAGTTTGAATATTGTTTTGATGAACGTAATAGAGGTTCCAGATGACGATGAAGAATGGGATTAATGATATAGTTACGAGGATGATTCCACCAATAACGATTCGAGGATCCAGATTGACGAGTGTAAGATGTCCTTAGTAACGTTTTAGCGACTTGGAGTTCTTAGACTTAGTTCTGAGAGAGTGAAGTGATATTGTAAGGAGTTTAGATCAAGCGCAGTATAAGGAGAATCCCTAGATTGTGAAGTTGACAAGACTGGGGTTTAAGACCGCCAGTTTGTCAACTATTTATACAAAACTAAAGATCTAAGTATAGTATAGTTACGCAGTAAAGCGCAGTAAGTAAACAAATATGCGCAGTATAGCGCAGTAAGTACACGTCCATGTGATATAAGTGGCTCAGCCACAAGCGCAAAATGAACATGAGATAAACAAATGTAAATAAGGACGAGAAAGGAGAGTCCTTGCTAATTGTATAGTAATAGTCCTTAGCAAGTAAATGTTATAATAAATAAAGAAAGAGAAAAGATAAAAGATAAGTCTAATATAGTACCTGGAGCTATGCTCACACTTAAGTATGTAAATACTTAAGTACTATAAAAGAGAAAAGAAAATATAAGTCCTTACTAAGTAAAGTGGAGCTAAGCTCAGACTTGTAGTAATAATACTACACTTTACTAGTAAGTAAGAAAAGAGAAAGAAAAGAAAAGAAAAAGAAACCGTTACAAGGTGCCAAAGCAAGTGCCTCGTAACAGTGGGGGTAAGGGCATATTTGTAACAAACGAACAAGCAGATGAGGAGGAGCGTCAAGGGGTGGATAGATGGGTGGGTATAGGGGACGCTCTCCAAGGCACAGCGAGGCACAACATGGACGAAGTGGGGTGGATTAGTAGTGGGCGAATGCAGGGAGCCAATGGCAGAAAAGGGGGCACGGAGGAATGGCGAGAGGAGGTGAGACTTGGGAATGAGTGAACTGGAAGGATACTGGAGTGCAGAAATAGGAATGAGTGGCCAAAGCAGAGTAGGGGTACGGAGACAAAAGAGACGAGAGCAGGCAGGAGTGAAGTAAGAAAAGAGATGAGAGGAGGTGAGAGGGGAAATTTTTTTTTTTTTTAAATTGAGGCTTGGAGAGATAAAAGGAGGAGAGAGAGAAATGAAAGAAAGTCCTGGTCATAGAGGGAAGAGGAATAAGCAAAATAAAGCAGGAATATGGTGGGAGAGGGCAAAAGGGTGCAAAGGATGAGGAGAACTGAGTCGAGGTTTTTTTTATTTTTATTTTTATTTTTTTACATGGAGTCTGGAGCAAGCAAGAAAAGAAGAGGAAAACAGTAAATGCGAAAGGGAGCGAAGAACACAATGTGGAAGGAGGACAAAAGGACACACAGCAAGTGTGAAGGCACAGCTACTCCTGCCCTAAACCGAGGAGTGCAAAGGCAGCGGTAGCCATCAATAAGCTTCATCAACACCATCTTCACCAGCCACTGCCCATCCACCAACATGTCCCACCCATCCTCCATCACCACCACCACTTCCGACCACACGCTCTTGCATTTGCGAGTGCGCATGCATGTGACGCTCAACAAGTGGCCACAGGGTGAAGGGCTGCCCAAGGAGGCCTACCGATCATGGACAGCGGGTGCAGGGCGACTTTTGGTACGTAATGCAAATGGACACAGGAGTACATGATACTCATTGTCAACACACAGGGGCAACATTGGCAACACGGCGGCTCAGAAGCCAACGCTGCCTTCTTTGTAGAGGGTGTGTGCAGCGTCTTGGCCCCTGTCGTGGAAGCAAGCTGGGTCAGCTGGGCACAGGAATTCCTGCTGCCAACGCAGATTGTGGAATGGGACAGGCAGGCCAATGAGGCACTTGAGTGCAAGCTGGAGCTGGAGGCAGCTGTGGAGTGGGAACGTGAGGAGTGTGAGGCACGAGAACTCATGGAGCACGAGGCACAAGAGCGGGTGGAGTGCAAGGCACATGAGCAGGCAGAGTGTGATGTGCGTGAGCAGGTGGAGCATGATGTGCGTGAGCAGGCAGAGCATGAGGCTCGTGAGCAGGCAGAGCACAAGGCTCGGGAATGTGAGGAGCGGGAGGCACAGGAGCTGGTGGAGCGTGAGGCTCGGGAATGCAAAGAGCGCACAGCCAATGAACGTGCCCAGGCAGAGTGCACGACGCAGGAGGGAGTGGAGCTGGTGCTGCAGGAGGGGGAACGGGAGGCGACAGGGGATGTGCCAGGCATGGCCGAGGAACACCCGCCAGCACTGCAGGTCGAACAGGCTGCATTGCAGGCAGTGGCCAGAATGCGTGGGCTGAAGCTTGAGGTCGTGCTGCCTCCACCGCAGTACAGGTGGGCACAGATACGAGAGTTGGGCATCAAGGCACGCATGGTGGCCCAATGGGCGGCCAAAGGCAAGCAACCCACACCCCCAGAGCCAATTGACATCGACAATGCCAACGACGAGGACATCAAGGACAAGGAGGGCGCCGAGGAGGCGGACGAGGCCAGGGAAGATATGGTGGACCCAACTGGCTTGACAACGTCGACGGCCTCGAAACGCAGTGCAGAGGATGTGGACAAAGACACCATGCCACGCCAACAAAAATGCGCACACGCAGGCATGATGACCCTGAAGACAGTTGCCGGCACAGCAAAGTGGCAGGGGTGGAAGCAGATGGATGTGGGGCCAATGTGGCAGGTACGTATCCATTTCGACAACTGCCCCTTAGCATGATTGACCTTTCTCAGGCGAAGAAGCCATGCAGCCACTGATAACGCGCAGAGAGTGAGTGCAGGTGGTACAAGTGGGTGGGGTGATGTGTGAGGTGCGCGTGGCAGTGGCAACGCTGCGAGTTTGCAGAATGGCCAGACTGGTTGGCCTCAGCAGGTAAGTCCCTGACTTGTTGTGGCGCAACAGTGACACTAATCAGTCGGTCACAGAACCGTGGTCACCAACACTGCTCTTCGTACAAGGCAGCAGTGAGGCGGCCAGGCCTAGTCACTCTGTCATGCGCTTGTGGTCTGCATCTGAGGTGTCCCTGCCAGCAGTGGGCACATCCATAGGCGTCGACTTCCCAATGGCCCCACCACGCCTGGACTACCAAAACAGTGATGTGGCGGAAGCTGCTAACTGGGGTGTCCTTTGGTGGTATGAGACGTGGTATGCTGAGCTGGGGCTCCAACAGCTCTCGATCGACCAGTCGATGCACCTGCCAGAGGCCAAGATTCAAATCATCCACACACAACTCATGGAGCAAGAGCGACGAAGTCCGGAGTGCAGCGCGATGCATCGTAAGGCGGCAGGGTCGAAAGGCAAGGGAAAGGAGTGGGAGTAATGGTCACCGCGCATGCTGTGTATATAATCTGTTGTCACCTTGTACATTTTAGCAGCCTACAACATAAAACAAGAGGGGACTATAAAGGGGACTTGTGAGAAACTTGTGAGCACATAAAAGTGAGGAAAACTGTATAGAAAAGAATTAAAGAGAAAGGGAAATAAAGAGACACAGTTCTAATCGCAGTCGACAACTTGCTCCTCAACGTCGTCTAATGTAGTAGACTCCAGATGGCGGAGGCAATCTGTCGTGATGTCGATGAGGTCGTCGAGGGGAGGCAAGAGAATCTTCTGTCGCACAAAATAGGGGATGACGCGAAATGCGGCGATAGGCCTGTCTAGAACTGCACCATCAAGTTTGCAGAGGATATATGCACCACCTTTATTACGCGAGAGTACAACAAGAGGCCTGAGGTAGCGAGGGTGCATCTTGTGGTTTAACGCCTTTTCAATAGTGGTATGACGGATGAGGACGAGAGCACCATGCTGGAAGTTGAAATTGCAGATAGTTGCATCAAAGTCACGCTTGAATCTAGCCGCAGCTTCCCATCGCACATCAAATACTGTGGAGTGTAGGTCAGTGAGATGCTCCTGTCGTTTCTGAAGCGCAATCGCCCTGTGAGAAATGAGATCGGTGGTAGACAAAATAGAATCTTGTGGTGGAATGAGATATGTAGCTTCGGTGATGTCAAGGGGTAGGATAGGGTGCATGCCAGTAATGGCAAAATAAGGGGAACACCCCATGCATCTACAAATTGTAACACGGTCAGCCCAAAACACAGAGTATGCAACCTGAGACCATTTTGACTGGTCACCATCCACAGCCTTGAACAATGCCTGGCGTACATCAAAATGTGGATGCTTGATGATGCCATTGGCATGTGAATTGTAACCAGAAATGCGAATATGCCGAATATGATACCATTGTGCCAAATAATCTAGTGCTTTAACATACGGCACGCCATTGTCTGAGACAATGTCCGTCAGTGCTCCCCAACAACAAAGAATATCTTCGAATATCCAATCGCCAAGGGATTTAGCCGTCTCGGAATGCAGCATGCAAAACTCTGGATAATGCGTAAGTGAGCAATGGCCTTGCACAATATACTTATAGCCGCCCAATGGGGGCATGTGCATGGAGTCCATGTACATTTTGGCAAATAAGGGCACCAGTGTCACAACTGTTGGAGGCAGCAAAATGTTCCTAATCTGCTGCAGTTGATGCTAAGAGCGGCCTATTGGATGGTCTTAGGGAAGGTCTATAATGTTACTCCTGGTAACCAAGGTTTGGATATGAGTTTCATGAACGTAATAGAGGTTCCTGATGACGATGAAGAGTGGGATCAATGATATGGTTATGAGGATGATTCTGCCAATAACAATACGAGGATCCAGAGTGACGAGCGTAAGATGTCTTAGCGACGTTTAGTGACTTTAGAGTTCTTAGGCTTAGTTTAGAGAGTGAAGCGAGATTGTTAACGAGCTTAGATCAAGCGCAGTAAAGGAGAATCCCTAGATTGTGAAGTTGACAAGACTGGGGTTTAAGACTGCCAGTCTGTCAACTATTTATACAGGACTAGCGATCTAACTATAGTAAAGTTACGCAGTAATGCGCAGTAAGTAAACGAAAGTGCGCAGTGAAGCGCAGTAAGTACGCATCCATGTGATATAAGTGGCTCAGCCACAAACACGAAATGAACATGAGATAAACAAAGGTAAATAAGGACGAGAAAGGAGAGTCCTTGCTAAATGTATAGTAATAGTCCTTAGCAAGTCAATGTTATAATAAATAAAAGAAAGATAAAGATAAGTCTAATATAGTATCTGGAGCTATGCTCACACTTAAGTATGTAAATACTTAAATACTATAAAAGAGGAAAGGAAATTGAGTCCTTACTAAGTAAAGTGGAGCTAAGCTCACACTTGTAGTCATAATACTACACTTTACTTAGTAAGTAAGATAAAAAAAGAAAAAGAGAAAAAAGAAATGCGTTATGAGGTGCCAAAGCAAGTGCCTCATAACAGTTGACAGATGTGACATGTCCGTACAAACCAGGCAACATCTCGCGGCAATTGAGGCCACCAGAAGCATTCGTGAATTAATGCACGTGTTGCATAAATACCCTGATGACTGATATTGTTGTGAGCAGATTGCAGAATGTGTAATTGCTCCTCATAGAAGAGGACTGCTTTGTGCTGACCATGCGGGTCTTTTCACCAGAGTCGCCCTGTGACTGTGAAGAATTCAGTACAATAGTGGATGAATCTTGCATACTGGGCATCATCGACACCAACTGGGTGCTGTAGGTCGTTCAGCCATGTGCGAATGGCGAGAAGCCGCTCATCCTGACGTAGCACTGCAGTGTTTCGTGGAATCACTGCCGTGGGTGTGTTTTCCTCATCTGGTTGCAATATTACCTCACCTTCCATTGTGGTTTCTGGTATGGTTTCTGGTATACTGTTAGCTAACATGGTGAGGAATTGTGGAGTGGTGTGGAGACGCAGGAATGGTGGGTTAATAATGTGTATGAAACTGTAAAAGCGATTGATCCAGTCATTGAATTCTCCTTCATCCTCGTCCTCTGGCAGATCACCAGGCTGCAAGGGTTGTCACGACAGTCTGTCTGGACCATGGACCACTCCGGGTACATGTACTAACATGAAGTGAAACGCAAGGATACCAATGATCCACCTATTGATACTTGCAGAAGGCGCAAGATCTTGCTTGGTTAGCATGCCTTTTATGTACCATGCGTCAACTTCGACGAAGAGGTTTCGAACACCTATGAGGTAGAGCTTCAATGCACGCAATGCGCAGAATAAACCATAAATCTTGAGTTTTGCTTGTGAAAAGCACGACTCTCGATCGTTAAGCATTATTGAACCAAAATGCATGAAATAATGTCGCCCATCATTTTCTGAATCTTCCTGGCTGAGGATGAAGCCGACTGCAATGTATGAAGTGTCAACTGAAAGGATAACGGGCGTGGATGAATGATAGTCGATGGGCCAGAGTGTGGGTGATGAGAGAACAGCTTGTTTGAGATCTTCTTGCACAGCTAGCTGCTCTGGACCGAAGATGAAGGGTTGGAGTTTGCGAGTAAGCATGGTGAGAGTGTGAGCGCGATGTGCAAAATTGCGAATAAAGATGCAAAGGACGCCAACAGTGCTGAGAAATGTGCAGATGTCTGAGAGGTCACAACATGGACCCCAATTGGATATTTTTGCAATGTGCGATTCCTTGGGGATATGATCTTCCAGAGTACAATGATGTCCCACGACATTGAAGTTCAGTGCGCAGAGCACCATCTTATGCCCTGAGAATGTACCTCCAGCATACTTCATTCACTGGACTACGCGGTTAAGATTTTGAAAGTGCTCCCAAACGAAGCATCAGATGCTGGGATTCTGAGGGATTGTTTCGTATTTACCATCGGCGTTGCAGTAATCAGTGTTGGGACCTTTCACTGGTACGTTGTTGATAAACGGTACTGTGATGTGTGGGATTTCGGACTGTAGAATGTGAGTAACATCTTCATGGAAAATAGGAACAGAATTCGTCCACCCCATCAGAAGGGTGATGAGATGCAATGTGCCAAATGGCAACTGGAAAGTGGTTAGATCTCATGACGATTCCACAAGCAACCGTTCGTCGTAGCCGACATATAGATCCAATGTTGCGCCACAAACGCGTCCCATGAATTGCTCAGCGAGGAGGTTGGTGAATGGAGGTATGCCAGAGTGTTGGATTGTCACTGCATTAAGCAGCTCGAGACTGTGCACAATCCGAAGACTGGTACCGTCCTTTTTGATGACACAAAACCAGCGAGATCGGTACAACGAGTTGGATGGCTCATAGACACCAGCCGCGATCTTTTTGGTAATAAGGTGACATACTTCATTGTAGATACCTGGTGGAATGGGGATGTTGCGCTGTACCCAAGGCTTGTGTTCTACGACAGGGATTTCAATGAGTGGGAAGAAGTCTTCCTGGAAACGTCCTCGCTCAGAGTCATCCCACGCAAAACCTAGGTGCTGCAAGCACATAAAGTGATGCATGAAATCGCACTTGGTGGGCCATAGGAAGTCGCCTTCATGTGCTCTGTCTATGATATCTTTTCGTTCGTTAGTATAGCATCCAACTGGAATAAATGGAGGAGGATTGTGTGAAAGTATAGGAATTGATGCGAGCAGATCGCCGCTTATATCACAAATAATGCGAAAGCATGCCAGGAGATCAGCCATAACCAGGTGTACTTTCTTTGCTACTGGCTTGTACTTTCTCTTCCCATACATGGCAACAGTGGAGTCTGAAGAATCAAGAAATGCAGAAACTGGAAGTGCAGACGGAGTGGGATATGTAGCGCAAAGATGAAAAATTGGAACGGGGTCGGTGTAAACAAACGCATCATTAGTTTCGCAATCTCCCTGACACGCAGTCAGATCCTCGAATCGCAAAAACCCAAGACTTCCTTTTGGTGAAACTGGAACCGACAGGACCCATGTGGCAGCGTAGGGACAGTCACTGATGACCCCATGTTAGGATCATGGATTGTGATCGTCTGATTCTCGTTACCAAAGTTGCGAACAACACTTCACGTTAATACGTCGAATGGCCACCCAAGTAAGATGTCATATGTGGGACTTCTGATGACATGGACCTGCAGATATAGTGTGATGTCTTTAAATAAAAATGGAACGTTATGCACAAGGCCAAGCGACCTGTCAACTTCACCATTCGCTGACTGCATATTTAG
Source organism: Albatrellus ellisii (assembly GCA_003314395.1). NCBI lineage: Eukaryota > Fungi > Basidiomycota > Agaricomycetes > Russulales > Albatrellaceae > Albatrellus > Albatrellus ellisii. The sequence goes on from QLPN01001004.1 coordinate 9,092, forward strand.
GACCACACTCAGGTTGTAAATTAGTCCAAGTGAATGGCAAACCTCTTCTGACATCATGATTACTTGGCACCCCAGATCAATTATGCTTTTGATTTGTTGGTTGTTGTCGACTAGCGGCAATATAGAACGCAGTGACGCTGACTCCTTTGCAACTATGAGCGAGTCTGGTGGCTGGCCAGGTGGAAACTCGCGAAGGTAAGCTTCATATGGGTCTGGGACAATGATAGGCTTGCCACACTGACTAGATGCGACCACCTCTTCGAATTCACGTGGCATGTTGTGCGCAAGGTGACACACTTTCTTGTCAGAGATGGTCTGAGCATAGCTATCGATGATGTCGTTTTCATCATCATCCTCCTCCACGTAGTTGGCAGCTGCCGTAGGAACAGGGTTGATGGGAACCTTCTTCGCCATCATCACTTCTCAAGCTTGGTAGTGGACTTCTGGGGCAATGGAATAAAGCTGGCGATGGGTGATAGTTATTGGTGTTTCCATAGTGCATTGGAATACTTCTGCTGCATGGGCTTTGTCGTGAATCAGCGGATCTACGCAGTATGCATTGTCAGTTCTTCTCTGTATGGGTGCGACACGTGATGGTGCGGGATTGGCAGACACAGGCACAGGAATGGTTGTGTCTCAAGCCTGGGCAAAAGGGTGAATAGGTGGACTGTTGTTGCTTCGGGTTGCAGACTGAGTAGTCTCAGCCTGAAGAGGCATCGACTCCTGAGTCACCTGTGGTGTGCGTGAGTTAGATTGATGAGGCAGAGGTACCTCAGGTGCATCGCGAGAGTTGTTGCCGGATGCAGAATTCTCTTCTGCGCGCTGCCTTCACATCCTGATGGTAGGCTGGAAGGGTACATGTGCACGGTGCAAGTTATACAACTCGCGTTCGAGATTCGCGATGTGCTTGTCCTTCAACAGCTGATACAAACTGGTGCCCCTGTTATCGAAATCATGGCCATTTGTCGCCTGCACGTTTAGCATCATTTGACCTGCGCTGATGTTTCCTGGATTTTGGCAGTGCCACTCGTTGACACAGTCGCGCAACCATCATCCTGTAATGCCTCTAGGCACAAAGATCCCTGTGGGCAGTACAACTTTTCCATCAGCGTTCCAACTAATCTTACCCTGTGCGATGTAGTCGTTGACGACTAGGCATTCACGGATATAGTGATTCATCTCACCACAGAAATTGCACACATTACCGTTCTTGCGCAGTGGTGCAGTACCTTGTAGTTGTGGTCATGCCACGTGTTGGGACTCGAGTGCTCTGGCAATTGCCTGAGCCCAAGCGTCCATATTGGGTACTCTGGGTGGTTCTATTTTAATGTTAGTAGTGGGTGGTGAAGTGGTAGAAGTAGTTGTGGGTGGTGTTGGGCCCGTCACGCGAATTGCCGATGTCGTGTCATGAAGCACATAGCGCACTGCTGCCTCTATGTCCTTGAGTGGATACAAGTTTTCACGATCATGTTGTGGTAGGACTATCTGTAAACATAGAGTGATGCGTTCCCATAGACCAGGTGGGAAGCCTTCAGCATAGTGGTTACCCTGCTCATATTCTGAGAGTCGCTGGGTGCTCCGCAGGAAACCCACGATGACTATGAACTGTCTGTGGTAGTCAGCAAAGTCGCCTAGTGACTGCATACCCAATAGTCTGCATTCTTGTATTAGAAATGATAAATCTGTGTGGGTCCACTTCTGAGTGACTTCGGACCCAGGGTATTGTTCATAGATCTCCACTTTGAAGTCTTTGTATGTTTTAGTCATGTCTTTATATGTCAGAAGCGTCGCCCAGAGGTCTTGGACGTCTACGTCGACATAGCACCGCATGTGAATTTTATGTGCTTGATTATCTTGAATTTGCACAAGATCGAAGTTCGAGATCTTCAAAGTATTGTCAGAGGTTGCAAGGGTGTTTTGGGTCGAATTTCAGTGTGGTCCTGTCGCCTCATGTGGGCATCGTGTACTGCGTTGCCATTGGTGTGATATGGGGTGGGGTATGTGAGTTGGATTGGTGATTGGTTTGGTGGGATAGAATTGGGGTGATAGTTGAGATTGAAGGTGAAGATAAAGTGCTGGGTGCTGAGAAGAATGATGAGTCTACAGGAGATGAAGCGCATGGGGTTAAGATTAGTTCTTCTTCTGTGAGTGGGGAATGTGTGGAAGGTGGAGAATAATGCGGTGGGCCAATGAATTGTTCGAGTTCATCTCGTAGCGCTTCAATTGTCGATGAGCTTGTGCATCTTCGTGAATGAAGGTTGTAGTGGTGTCTAGACGTAATCTTGACTTGCAGTCCCTCGTGGTGGGCTCCAATATGATATGTGCAGTGCCAGGCTGAGAGGGGAAAGTAACCACAACCACAGCAATTGCTGGAGGGTGCGAGCCATAAAGTTCCCTAGACACCAAAGTAGAGAGTATTAGTAGTTAAGGGTGATAAGGGCGATAGTGCGATTCGACTAGAGCTACTAGAGGAATGTGACTTGGGTAATAAACCAATGATATGACACAATAAGACGGATACAAAATGACACAATAGA
>QLPN01001005.1:0-50575 GCA_003314395.1 Albatrellus ellisii
GAAGTGCTGAGGTGAGAAGATGATGAGATAAAGAAAATATAGTAAGAGCAAAATAGAGTTGAAGAGGAGTATAAACCATAAAGAGAAAAGAAATATTAATAAGATGAGATGGAGATAAGTATACGTATACTTAATATGTAAACAGTGTGATCAGCATCATAAGGTAGTGAAAAACCAACATGTATGTCATCCAATCTCTGATCAGCCCATTCTATCTTTAGTTATACTTTGTTTTCTCACCTTTACTGCACATGCTCACCAATCCTTCTCACACCTGCTGTGGAGTATCATCAATCACTCCCACAGTTACTGCAGAGCCTCAGTCAGCACTTACGCATCCTTTCTATTATTAGATATGACATCATTTACTGTACTTTCTCATTCTCCAGCCCTATACTGTACAGCATGGTCTGTGCACTCTTTTGGGTAGTATATATAGCATAGTCCACTTAGCATTTTATCCCCAGTTCTGATCATCTGGGATATCTGCTAGGTGCAGTACCTCCTAGTCCTTTCCTTGTCTTAGCTGATTATATATCTGGGATATCTGCTAGTTGAAGCATGATTGTCCTTTTTCTTCTTGTCACCATCAAAAGGAGTTGGTTCTGCAACATGAACCTTGGGGAGGTGGACCTGGGGTGGGAGGCCTGTTCCTAACCCAGAAGAGGAACCTTTGCCTTCTACTCTCAATAAATGACTCAGCAGATTCTCCACTGTCTTGTGTTGCCATTGAATCAACTTCTGTTGATCTGTGATCACCTTCATCATCTCCACAAAAGTCAGTTGATTGTGGTCTTGATCCATTTGAGCAAATACTGCAGATGGAGGTTGAAGAGTCACTGCTAAGGCTGTACTAAGACCTTCAATGTCTGATTCTAAGTGGAGAGACAATGATGGTTCTTGATCAGCTAAATTTGCAAATCAATTCCTCAAGTGTGATTTGGGCTCCTCACTGTCTTCTCTGTGATATGGTGGGGATGACTGTCTCCAACTCCAAGGGTCTCTGTGTTCTTGCAACAGTTTGTTCTATAATTTGACAAATGATTTCAATGAGAGTTCCTGTGCTTCTGTAGTTGAGTGATGTCAAATTGGTGGCATGTTCAGTCATACAAGAGAAGCACTATATTCTCAATAAAATGCACAGATAATTGTAACAACAAAAAGGAACACCACGAAGATCTGAAAAAGTGATATGTCTACTCTAGTATGTAGATGTTTTGGGACCTCCTGCAATATAAGATGCAAAGTGATGGTGTGGATTGATATGAAAGGTGCAATTGGGGTGGATTGAAAGCGTGATGAGGATAGGGAGAAGAATTTGTGGATTGGTAAAATAAAAGTAAAGTAGCTCCCTGAATAAAAGAGGGGGGTACTTAATGCAATGCTTTCCTCCTTCTCTCCACCTTTCAGGTTGCATATCCAGGAACAGCCAGAAGGGAAACCACTCATAATTTGTTGTGGGTTCATTCCTACACTTAATAATGTATCTTGCATGCCAAGCAAGGAGGTGGCAGTGAAGGTGTAATCAGATGAGGGAGGGATGATGGGGTGGAAGAAGAGAGTAAAAATTAACACTTAGACCTTGGTCTAAGAGGCACTCTGTCCTAGAGTGAGTGTGAGGGGGGCATGAGGAAGGGGCAGGCAGTCCCCAAGCTGTTCAAAGAAGATCTTGATGATCTCCAGGGATTGGACCAATCTGCTGTCTTCTCCCAGTCACCAAACATCCAGGCATCTGGATCGAGAGGTTGAGAGGTCTGCTGTTCCAATAGCAGTGCATGGAGGAAGTTGCTGGGCACAATGTGAAGGTGAATGGGGTGAACACTATAATGTCCAACCACAAGTTGAAGGGTGGAAGTGGGTGAGCAGGGGACATAAGTTTTTGTCCACAAGTCACAAGTGCACTCACTCTTGTACTTCTGCCACTTGCAGTGATGATAGGCAACAAAAGGAGGGCAAGGAAAGAGGTTGGGCCAACAAAACATGTCTTGCATTAGATGGGGTGTGGCTGTCAGTGCAATAGTGTAGAAATGGTTGCAGATGTGGCATAAGTGATGGCAACATCCAGTGGGGAAGGGAGGGGGAAGGAAGAGATGAGGGTTGTGGTGGGGGGAGTTCTGATCAATTGTGAGGCCAATGCTATGTCAAAGCCGAACAACTGAGGAAAGAGCTAAAAACAACAAAAGGACAATTGTGCTTTGACTAGCAGATATCCCAGATATATAATCAGCTAAGTAGAACAGAAGAGGAGAGAAGCTACTGTACCTAGCAGATATCCCAGATGATCAGAACCAGGGAATAAACCACTAGGAGTCCTATGCATATATAGTACACTAGAGAGTGCACAGACCATGCTGTACAGTATAGGGCAGGAGAATGAGAAAGTAAGGTAACGCATATCTAATAATAGAGGGGACACATAAGTGTTGACTGAAGCTCTGCAGTATCTGTGGGAGTGATTGGTGATATTCCACAGCAGGTGTGAGAAGGATTGGTGAGCATCTGCAGTAAGGGTGAGAAAGTGAGTCATAACTAAAGATAGAACATGCCAATTGGAGATCAGACAACTAATGTGTCATCAGCCAATAGATGTGAACAAAAGGAATGCATGACCATGGGAATTGCTTTGATAGATCAGGAGCAATTGTAAGATCGATGGTGATAGAGACATAAGAATAATAGGAAAAATGGATAGAAAAATAAAGAAAATAATAGTGGCTTGACATCACTCATCTGTGACTCTGAGCACCAGTTTACTGGTTGTTCTTGTTCTTGCTTCATGTATGCCTGCAATCTTGAGCCCTAGTCCCCTAGGAGCTCATCACAGCATCTGTATGTAGTGATGTTATGTGCAATACCTGTTGATGTTGGCAGTGATACCCTCATCTGCAAGATTATGATTATGCAGAGCTCTGTCAAGACAAATTGTTAAATTGGGAGTGAGGAGCATATGAGTGAAGTCAGGGGTTATATCCAGATTGGATCAGGGTTGTAATTGACAACACTGGGTCCTTTGTGTGAGGGGATATTCATGGGCTGCTGCATAATTGTGGGGTTCTCCCCCTAAATCAATGGTGGGGATAGGGATGGTGGGGTCTGGAAATTGGCAAAACTGTTGGGGACATGTGACCAAGAAGTTGCTAAGAGTGGCCTATTGGATGGTCTTAGGGATTCATTGATTGAATACTCCTGGTAATGAGATAGTGTTGAATATTGTGTGCATTGTTGTTCAGTTTTCTGTGAGGCACATGCTGAGCAGCAAGGTCACAACTGTGAGAAGAGGAAGAGAGAGGGCTAACACTTAGGATGATGTCATGCTGGTAGGCAGATATCCCAGATGTATAAAGCTAAAGAAATACAAGTTACAAGAGTACCCTATGTTGAAAGACAGGCAGTGTCACAAACTGTAAATAGATGTGTTTGGAGACAGAAGTGGCTTTATAGGCCAAGAAGTAGATAAAGCCAGAAGAGGACCATAGTCCAGATGTCATGCATGATTAGAGATATAGATGAGGCCTGTAAGATGAGAGAAGAGGTGTACCAGATGGTAGAGGGTACACAGAGAAAGAGAGAGCTGCATAGAGCAGGTATGCCAGAAGAGTGTTGAGAGAGGAGAAGAGATACTCACCTCAGCACATGCAGAAGTGCTGAGGTGAGACAAAGACAAGGTAAAGAAGATATAGTAAGAGCAAGATAGAGTTTAAGAGGAGGTCAAACCATAAAGAGGAAAAGAAATATGGACATGTAGGTATGTCCAGCATCATAAGATAGGCAAAAATCAACACCCTATATATACTAAAAAGATCAGCACACAGACTGTGTGCTGTCACTGTAGGGCAGGCATATGTAAATCAGATGCACAGCATCTGTGAGAAGTATCAATAAGCAATGTGCAGCATCAATAAGTGACTGTGGGAATTGTGGTCATAGAAGTATAGTAATCAGTCCAATGATGAATGAGTAATGAGTCATAGATAATTGTGATAAGATCTACTATGATCTGATAAGATATGTTGTGTAGCTCTTGAGCAATAAGGATGAAAGAAATCATAAAATGAAAGGAGAAATAAGTATGTTCTGACACTTTCCTTCATGCCATACTATACACATACTTATTACATCATGGACTACCTACTCTTCCCAGATGGGCTCCACTTACTGCATTGATATGATGTGTGCCCCACATCTACTTATAGTAGTCCTTGTTCTATACTCTTCACTACTCTGCTTCAACTTTACTCACAGTCTCCATATATGATGGACACTCTATACTACACCTCCTTTGACATCTCTTACCTCATCTGACTTACATCTATTGTGTTGTGGCCTTTTACTTTCACCCACACCTCTCTACCACTGCTACAGCATGTCTGCTATACACTTGTGCTTGGACCTGCTGAATGCAGCATCACTCATCTATCTCACATGGTGTGTAGCCTGTAACACTGTGTGTTTTCAGATAGTTGACATAGATGTTCCTGATGATGAAGAGAGGGATCAACAAGATAATGATGAGAATAATAGCTCTAATGACTATATGAGGATCCAGTGTGATGAGTAAAGGATGTCTTAGCAATGCTTAGTGACTTAGAGACCCTAAACTTGGTTCTTAGGATGAAGTGAGATTTAGATAAGCTTAGATCAAGGCAGTATAAGGAGAAATCCCTAGATTGCAAAGTTGACAAGACTGGGGTTTAAGACCACCAGGCTTGCCACTACTTATACTAAAGAGATGTCCAAAATATAGTACAGGTAAACAAGGTATGAAGATCAATGATTGTGCAGCAATCAACACGATCATGTGACAAAAGATACTGTTATGAGGCACTTGCATAGGCACCTCATAACAGTTGTCTTTTCATTTTTCTTTCTTTTTCTTTTCTTTCACTTACTACTGATGTAAAAACCTGTTGCATTGCAACATTGAGTTATAAAGCATCATCTGTGAAAGTATACATAGCTTGTTTCAACATAAAATAAAAGGAAACAATACTCTATCAACAGACCAATTCCAATTGCCTCTCCAGCTATGGAGTAGAGACCTATACTATTGGATTGCAACATTAACTAAAGCAGACATAGTTAAATATTCCTCACCAATGTCCCTATCCTATCCTTGTCCCTGCCCATCCCTGTCCCCATCCCTAGTGATAAAACCTGTTGCATTGCAATATCAAATCATAAGACATCATCTGTGAAAGCATACATAAGTTGTTGCAACAGAAAATAAAAGGAAATAGTACTCTATCTATCTACAGACCAAGTCCGATTTACAGACCAATGCCAACCCACAGATTAATTGTAATTGGCTCTCCAGCTATAAAGTAAAGACCTTTGCAACATTAAGTAAAGCAGACATAGTTAAATGAGTTGCAACATTCCTTACCAATGTCCCTGTCCCCATCCCCAGGGTAAAAACCCATTGCATTGCAACATGGGATAATGGGACATCATCTGTGAAAGTATACATGGGTTGTTGCAACAGAAAATATAAGGAAATAATACACTATCTATCTACAGACCAAGTCTGATTTACAGACCAACCCCAACTCACAGACCAATTCCAATTATCTCTCCAGCTGTAAAGTATAGACCTGTTGTGTTTCAACATTCACTAAATAAGACATAATTAAATATTAATCTGTGACATTATGCATAAGCTGCAACAGACCTTGACCATGTCCCTGTCCATCAACCCAGGAACTCTGCACCTGTGAAAGAGATGATTGTCAGAAAATAAAAGAGATAAATATGATAATCAACACTGCCAAAGTGTTTAAGTGTAGATCCATAATAATAGAAGAATGACCAACATGATTGTAGAGCCAAAGTACCTGTGAGGCTGACACTGTGTTGAAGCTGAACAACTGAGGAAAAAGCTAAAACAAATCAAAGGACAATTGCACTTCAACTAGCAGATATCCCAGATGATCAGAACTGGGGAATAAACACTAGGAGTTGTATAGTATATATAGTACTGTACTCTAGGGCAGACATATGAACTAGCAAGAGCTGTGCAGTAGAGATAATAATAACAACCAATCAGAAAGAGGCTGACTGATGTCCACAGTAGGTGTGGGAATGATTGGTGATACTCCATAACAGTCATGAGAAAGCTGAGTGAGCATCCACAGTAACAGTGAGAAAAGGAGTCATAAGTACTTCATAAGCATGCCAGTTGGAGATTGGACAACTGGCACATCATTGGCCAATAAAGATGAACAAGAGGAAAGCATGACTGTGAGAATCACATCATTAGATCAGGAACAATTGTAAGATCTGTAGCAATAGAGACATAAATAGGAAAAGTGAAGAGAAAAATAAGAGAAATAATAGCAGCCTGACAGTACCCAGCCTACTTGCAGGTACAATTATACTCATGAATACAGTAGCATGATTCAATACAGAAAAAACATAGCCTGAACATTCTGCCCAACATGCTATTGTTTAAAAAGATAGTATCAACAGAACTCACCAAGAGATTTGCAAAATGTGAAGATAGAGTAAACACCTGTTGCATTGAAATATCAACTAATAAGACATGATCACAGTTGTAGATATATGTAGTGACAGAGAATAAAAGGAAGCAATGATAGATGTGAACAGAAATGGATGAGTGCATGCCTCAGACATTGGAAAGAAAGGGAAGGAGATGCACCAATTGCCCACATCATCTTGTATTATAGATGACATATGAAGATGAGTCATGCAGATGACACAGATGACAGAGTGTGGAAGTGATAGCATGTGAGTCACAGGCATTAATAATAGGCAAAAGAAAAGAAAAGAAAAGAAAAGAAAGCATGGTGATGCTAGAGTCACCAGAGATGAAGCAGATAATCAACAGTCTTCACTCCAAGTTTTCCACACTACACACATCTTTTGTTGGAGATTACAGCAATGTGCAACAGCAAACATGCTTTAAGACAACTGGACAACAGTGCAAATAGTGTAACTGCACCACATGGACTTGCAGGACTCAGGGACAATATGGACAGACCCATTACTTACAGAAAATTTCTCTTGTGCAGTTTTCTTTTCCCTCAGTCTTCTATGAGGAGACTGAGGTCAGTACTTACTGATACATCATTCATGTTTTATATTTTCTCACTATTTCTTCCTGTAGAATACAATTCTCTTCTTTCTACAGTTGGCCATGCTCTTTCCAAGCAACCTCCTTTAACATCTTTTGTAGCAGAACATGTTTCCTTGGAAAGACACCCCTTTCTAGGAGCATCTTTCCATTATCATTGTGTTGCAGTCCATGTGTGAGCCTTTTTGTGATGTGTGAATGAGCCCAAACCAGCAAACAAAAATTCATGTAACAATGGACTTGCAATCCAGCAGGTGTGACTGTGTGTGACTGGTGGGCTGGAGCAGTTGTTTGATTCCTCTCCCACAGCCACATTTTGAGTCCCCTCACTCAGTCACTGGCCAACTGCATGATACCATCACAAACAAGTCAGAACAAAATATAGTGATATAACTGAGATATTTGCCATTGTATTAATGAGAGTTGGTGGTGATTTGAGGGAGTTACAGAGCATATACTGTTCCACAATAGTGGGTGACTTCCTATAAGCATCTGGAAGTGCTAGATGGACTCTAGATCTAGATTTTTGAGTCCCACCCATGAATGTTCAAATCGTAGAGTTCCCCTTTAAATTGTATAAGACATATCAACTCTAAATCAATAACAATAGAATTCTAGATCATTAGACTGCCCCATTTTAAATAATACACTATGATGATGACAGCCATTTCTTGCTGCAATCTCTGGCCAATGATGATCTCCATGAGGAGGAGTTGTTCAACATGGCAGCATTTATGTGCTAGCAAGAGCAAATGGGCCTTCATTACCACAATGGGTATTGATGTTGAAACCTTCAAATTTATCCTTGGCTGTGGATTCTTGGCCACTTGGTATTCACTATCTATCCCTCACTCCGATGTCTCCCAATCAGGTCACCCATGTCTCATATGATGCTTGCTTGATGTGGCAGGTGCACTAAGCCTACCTAGCTGCATCTCCTGCCATGTGTGTGTGCACTTGCATTCCCATACTGTGACTCTCCCACTGTCCCACTTGGTGCAGCTGACTCATCATCCCTGTGGTGCTGCCCTCACAGTCATTCATCCCCCCAGCCACCAGACAGCCACCAACACAGCCACTGATGATAGCACTGCAGCAGGTGTTGTAGCCACAGGTTGTGCCCATGCCACCCCCTGCACTTTTGCTTTTGATACAGAGCAAGATGCTCTGCTGGTAGCCTGTGCATGTGCACCATATGGGCATGGCAGCTGCATCTGCCACATCCTCATGTACCTGCCTGTCAAGCATGTAAATTATTGAGCCATATGCAAACCTCCAGCAGGTTTGGGCATCTTGCATTTGTCAAAGTGTATACAACAGAATTTTGAGGGTAAATGACAAATAGTATGAGACAGTGGTAAGAATGAGAACAAAGATTTAGATTTGTTGGAGTGAGATCTCATGCATGGTTGAGTTCAGATAGTGAAGTACAAGGCCTCTGAACCCAGTGGGGCAAGGGCATGTAGGATGGTGAGGGCCTTGGCAGTGATGGGCATGCCACAGCACTGCTCAAGGGTAGTGACAGCATGGGCATTGGCCTGGAAGAGGTGCATGCCAGGACTTGTGTGTTGGAGATCAGGTGTGGCATGGTCTGTGTTGAGATTCTGGGCAGGGCAGCAAACTGAGAGAAGACCATGATATAAAACAGACAGGCATCAAGCCCAAGACAGATTGAGATTGTGAGAAGAGCTAGAGCTCATCAGAGCAAGAGGAGAGAGCAAGATTGCTACATCTGTAAGATAGAGAAGATGTGTACCAGAGAGTAGAGGGTACACAGAAGAGCTCAGCACATGCAGAAGTGCTCAAGAAAGGTGACAATACCTGTAAGATAGAGAAGATGTGTACCAGAGAGTAGAGGGTACACAGAAGAGCTGCATAGAGCAGGTATGTCAGAGGAGAACTCAGAGAGTAAGGGAGATACTCACCTCAGCACATGCAGAAGTGCTGAGGTGAGACAAAGACAAGGTAAAGAAGATATAGGAAGAGCAGGATAGAGTTGAAGAGGAGCTCAAACTATAAAGAGAAAAGAAATACCAATAAGATGAGATGGAGATAAGTATACTAAATAAGTAAACAGTGTGATCAGCATCATAAGGTAATGAAAAAACCAACAGTCTGTGCTTATGTGATCTTGTGGCACAGGTGCAGTGCAGATGCAGGGTCTAGGCACATAAAAATTGGCTACTTTGTTTTGTACACCTTTGTGTGATTGCCCTGCCTTTTACCCCCCCACCCCCCTAGGACAAACATGCCATTTTGCAAGTGTTCAACCATTTATTTCAATATTGTGTGATGTACCCAGCTGTATCAAGCTGGGGTCTATTCTCTATGCTACCGAACTACTTATAGTAAACTAAGGCACACATGGACCAGTGCAGTAGCTACAGGGCAGGTCAAGCAGTATAAGACTGCAGTACAACATAAGGGATGTGCAGCATCCATGAGAACCAGCCCATCTAGAATAGCCCAAACCCATAACAACAGTAAGTGATGTGAGATAAGATAAGATGAGCACAAAGAAGATAAGACCATCTTATCTTATCTAATCAAAAGAAACATAAAAGAAAAGTAAAAGTAAAAGAGATAATAAAATGAAAGGCGCAAATGTGACCTGACATAAACTGGATTACAAAGTCTCAGCTACCATCAGCTTCTTGGCTGTTTATGTCTAGAGTCCATCAGATGCTTCTAGAACCTCACAGGAAGTCACTTAATACCCATTGTGGTAATGAAGGCCCATTTGCTCTTGCTGGCACATAAATGCTGCCATGTTGAACAACTCCTCCTCATTGAGATCCTCATTGGCCAGAGATTGCAGCAAGAAATGGCTGTCATCATCATAGTGTATTATTTAAAATGGGGCAGTCTAATGATCTAGAATTCTATTGTTATTGATTTAGAGTTGATATGTCTTATACAATTTAAAGGGGAACTCTACAATTTGAAAGTTCACGGGCGGGACTCGAAAATTTAGATCTAGAGTCCATCTAGCACCTCTAAATGCTCACGGGAAGTCACCCAGTATCCGTTTTGCGTTTTGCTGTAAGGCGGAGTTTCCCGTTCGGAGTCTGCACGGTCACATGACAAATCAGTTGTAAACGATGCTTGCAGTTCAACGTCGCTGTCAACGTCCACCGCGAGCCGCCAACGACTACAAAGACGAGCGCTACGATAACGAGCAACGCAACGACACTAACGATATCATTGTCATTCGTTACCATGGCGCCCTTGCGCGACCGCCACCTTTCCAACTCTCCAGATCCAGAGTGGCCGCCTCGACCGACAACCCCCTTACGCATCGCCAAGCGCGATACTCCTCAACGACAGCATGTCTCACAACTCAGTCGGCGCTCGTCCTCGACATATTCAAAATTAAGGAATAGTAATCTGGTTTCTCAGTCGCCGTTCAAGTCGCCGATTTCTGGCCTTGCTCGTCCATCAACTGCCCCCAATGGCGCCACTCGTAAAGCTAGCGGCGAGAAACGACCACGTCCTAGCTCGATGCACTCTCAAGCTGAGAACGAGAGGCCTTTCGGGTTCAAAAGACGTCAGTCCAAGGGCTTCCAGCGATTGATAGAGCGTGAACCTGTCACGAAGAGTCCTTTCCGCCGTACACCCACTCCTGAAGACTCTCCCCCGCCCGTTCCGCCGAAGACATGTCACACAACTCGCCTGCCCATACCGTCCTCGTCTACCTCCCCAGCTCGCTCGTCGTTAGTCTCGAAGCGTTTTCATGGACCTAGGATACTCGGTGGTGATATTCAGAAGCGGCAGCGCAGGAAGACCGTCACCTTCGACGAGCGTTGCGATGTAGTCGAGTTTGAACGAGACGAGGCAGAGATGGAAGGCGACTCTTTCTTGTCAGAAGACGAGGATGATTATGGTCCTCCTGAGCCTCAGCCTGCTGACCATGATGGCGATCCAAATGAAAGCATTCATGGCCTGGTTGACTCGATGCTTCAGGATACTCGTGAACATACACCACCTCATGAGGCCAGCTTGCCTCCAGACACTGACGCCGACGGTGGAGTCCCCCACTGCAGTAAGATTGAATCTCGGCATATATATTTCATGCTGCTTTTGGACTGAGTAATTTGATTTCCAGATTGCGAAGTCGCTGATCCCTTTACCGTTTCTCCGCGGCCAGCAGAACCCAGTAAACTTATAGGTGGTGTCGATTCCTTGGGCTTGGACTTCGACTTGTCGACATCAGGACCAAGTTTTGATATTGGCGATGGTGTCGATTTTGGCGCGACCCCGGTAGACATCATTGATGTTCAAAGTGCGCCTGATCGGTTGACGGAGAATGTGGTTGCAAGCAACGAGTCGAGTCCTAGGACGGGCAGACTCGGGACTCCAGAGTTGCGCGTAAGGGGCAGTCAGGATAGGTTGCGTGTTGGGGCTGTCACTGAGGGTACTGACCATAGCGGTGATCCAAACGAAAGCATTAATGGCTTGGTTGATTCGATGCTTCAGGATACTCATGAACATACATCACCTCATGAGGCCAGCTTGCCTCCAGACATTGACGCCGACGGTGGAGTCCTCCACTGCAGTAAGATTGAGCCTCGGCATATATATTTTATGCTGCTTTTGGACTGAGTAATTTGATTTCCAGATTGCGAAGTCGCTGATCCCTTTACCGTTTCTCCGCGGCCAACAGAACCCAGTAAACTTATAGGTGGTGTCGATTCCTTGGGCTTGGACTTCGACTTGTCGACATCAGGACCAAGTTTTGATATTGGCGATGGTGTCGATTTTGGCGCGACCCCGGTAGACATCATTGATGTTCGAAGTGCGCTTGATCGGTTAATGGAGAACGTGGTTGCAAGCAACGGGTCGAGTCCTAGGACGGGCAGACTCGGGACTCCAGAGTTGCGCGTAAAGGGAAGTCGGGATAAGCTGCGTGTTGAGGCCGTCATCGAGGGTGTCAGGCCTAGGCGTATTGTTCCTCCTGCTGGCACGGATATGCAGACGGATGATGCATTAGATGACGGAAACGAAGCTGAAATGCAACATCTGCTCTATTCATCGTCCAGTCCGCATACACCCGAATTGCTATCTGGCGGCGGATTTACGAGTGCACCTCCAAGCCGCAGCGTCAGCAATTCTTCGATTCCTCCACCACCGCCGCCGAAGGATGCCATTCGCAGCCGCGAGCATCTTATTATAGAAAAGCGTCGCGAGCTTCGTCGGCGTCAGGAAGAAGCAACGAGTCTCAGTAATTCTCTGCCGGGCATGCGAAGGAGCATAAGTACTGATGATGACGCAGGGTATGAGGATGGACAGAGCGGCGGTTTGTGGAATGGAATTAACGGTAGGAAGGAAGGTGGTGGGCTCTTAGATATTGTGGCGCTGGAAGCAGAAGACGATCCGCTGGCGGATAGCATTGCAAGGGAACTGAGAAAACTTGGTGGAGCGAGCAAGAGTGTAAGTGAGCGTGCTCGCGTTGCAATATCGTCGCTAACATATTTGTAATATTCTAGAAATATCATGTTCGAGAGCACGAAGGCACCATTTACGCATCTGCGGACGCGGACAAAGTGTCACACAGGGACAGCGTGGGTGACATAGATGGCGGAAAGGCATGGAGGGTGGTAAGAAGACCTTCTGATATGGTATGTCATCAATTTCAACATGATCCTAACCTCTGCCTGATGGCGTCGACAGAATGACTATGCCAAGCAGATACGTGAATATCGAGCGCAGGAGAAACCGGGCAAGGCGTATGGGAAGGTCTTCGTCCGAGGCAAGTGAGCTTCGCATTGAAGTCGCTTTCGCACCTTACACTTTTCACAGTGGTTGCCGTGCGAAACCTCAATTTGCCTCTGCCGCAGCAGCCGACTATCATGAACTGTACTCTTAATAATGGTATACACTTCGTCACCACACCAGAGTGTCGCTTAGATAAGAACTGTGTCATCGCCCAAGAATTTGAACTGTATGTATAATGCTATATATTTCGTATGTTCAGTGACTGATACCATCTGCGTTAGAATCGAGCATAGCAAGCTTGAGTTCACGCTTACCTTGAAAGTTCGTCGGGACGCCCACATCAATGCTCAGTTCAAAACGAACTCCCCCCCTCCCCCTCCATTACAACCTGCACTCCCTCCCCTTACGTCCAAGGGTGGCATGCGAAGCTTCTTTTCTTCTCCTAAGAAGGCTTCGAGAATTGTACCGAAAGCTGCGCCACCACCACCATCGCCACCACCACCTTCGCCACACAAACTTGAAGAAAACCTTGCACGCTACCTGAAGTCCGATGGCACACTAGCCAGAACATTTGTGTCGTTCAAAGACATTGGACGACGTTGCAATGCACGACTGTTCGAGACCTCTTACCCGCTGATCGGTCAACGGTTGGACAATAATAGGAAGGTATCGTCGATGCAAGTCGGCGAGCTCGTTCTCCATTTCTTCCGGCTGCCACCTCTGCCTTGTGTACCGGTTAGCCAGCAACCACAAAGCCTCGAAGAGTGCCACCGTGGCCTGCGCCATGTCCATTGGCACAAGATGACCTACTTTGAGGGTACTCTGACACAAAACGGTGGTGATAGTGTGGTTTGTCTACCTTCCATCTTCCCGTCTCGAGTTAATGGCACTAATTTTGACGGTCTTAATCCCCAACAGACATGGCGCCGGCGGAACTTCCGTGTGATTGGCGCAAACCTCGTCGCATATAACGATGTGACCAAGAAGGCGACGGCTACGATTGATCTGCGTAAGGCAGTGGCAGTGGAGGACACAGAGGATTTTCGGACCCAAGCACTAAGCCCCGCCTCTGTGCTCAGCAGCCGGTACGATGACGTGCTATACGGTGTCGAACGTTCCTTCCGGTTGCTGTTCCAACGTGACCAAGAGATTATCTTCTTTGCCGACACGGATGAGGAAAAGGGGAGATGGTAAAGACAATTTGTCAGGCGACGTCTCAACTTTATGCTAATCTATGATTTTTGTCCCCAGGCTTGAGGTACTGCGGGCACTTGTTGGCCGTATCCCGCCAAACCCACTGTGGGCAGAGTTAGTATGGCAGCGGCAACAAGACTTCAATAAGGCAGGCCTCAGTTTCAACACTGGGCAAGCAGGCGCGTAACTGCTTCCCAGACTAGTCAGGCTTCCGCGACACCCAATCTCTTTTATGACAGACATCCTTATTTGCTATCTCGCAATCTTGCCCCTAGTCATATGCCTTCATCCATGTCACTATTCCCTTTCACACACACCCTTGGCTGAAAGTTGATTTTCGATTCATCGTGAACACCTTTAGGTCATAGTCCTTTGCCTCTGGCATCTCTTTCTATTTGTTTGTTATCTTCTTGCTCCTTATGCCTTGATTTTTCTATTTATATGGTACCACTGCTATCCATGCCCTGTCTATCCTGATGTCACTATCTGTCACATTGTGTCTGCATTTCCTACTGTAGGTATCAAGGTAAAGCCAAAAAGTACTTGCAGTATTTGTTTTAGGGAATACCAGAAGTCCAGATGACCCATGGGTCTGCTAAGAGTTACCTATTGATTAGTCTCAGGAGTTGAGAGTTGTTCCCAGGCCACACAATAAACAAATGGAGTGGAAGATAGAGAGGAATCATGGTTAGTATACAATGGGCCATAAAGCCATTGTAATTCTTCAATGTCTGGTGTTGTAGTTGTAGTTTGAGACATCAGTCACTTAGCCTGATACACATTGAAATCATTTGGCTGTGATTGCTGAGTTGCCTAAACTTCAAGCAGTTCATGTGGACTTGGAAGTGCATGAGCTGGTTGCACTTGAAAGGGCCCCATTGACACATCAGCACCTCTCATGTATGCAATACAGCTCATATTGTTGCAACCAACCCTCATCCTGGGTTGGTGCTTTACTTCCATGTGTGTCTGATGATGACATGAACCAATCAGATGTGATCACTGTTAGTTTTTTGATACACATTCACACACTTCTCTTGGCTTAACCTACATACACACATAAACTCCCATCACACTGAACTCCCCATGTCCTCGGACTTCTTATCCTCGGACCACTCACATCTTCCTTTACTCAACTACTAAGCACTCACACCCCACACATACTCCAGGACGATGCACATCCCTCCTCATTGGGTAGTTGTTGTATTCTACTTACATTCTCCACTACAACTCTACCCTCACTCTACTATATAAGATGGGCCCTCTATGCTACTAGCTCCTCAGATGTCTTACTTCTAAGTCTGAGTGAGTACTCCATCTTATCCCATCTACAAACACTTATCACTATCCTGCAGTGCATTTGAACCACATTGTGTTGCCTTACTGTGCTCACAACCTCTTTACTCTGCTGCAGGATGCACCTGCCCCTGACTCTATGGCTACTAGCCACCTCTTATGTCTTTGCACTTACATTTGTCATCATAACAATTGTCTCCCATGCCCTGTGCACACAATCACTACCAGTAGGAAGCAGCAGGCCAATTCCAAATGGTCATTCTCATTGATGATTGCAATGTTGCTACATCCTCACCTCATTGTAATCAGTTCCTGCAATTAAGTCATATCTCTGACAGGTAAGTTATCACAGTCAGTCCAGCATCTGAGCATATTTGGTCTATCCCACTCAACTTTGACCAGTATGGTTAATGTGAGGCACATGCCAAAAGTGAGATCACAACTGTGAGGAGGAGAGAGGGATGGCTAACACTAAGGATGAAGTCACACTGGTAGGTGGATATCTCAGATGTATAAAGCTAAAGAAAAACATGTGACTATAGTGTCCTAAATATCCTACAGAGATCAGTGAAGAGATCAGTGCACAGACTGTGTGCTGTCAGTATAGGGCAGGCATATGTAAGTATGATGCCCAGCATCTGTGAGAAGTATCAGTTGATGAACACAGGTCATGTTATGAAGCACTTGCTTTGGCACCTCATAATGGTTTTTTTTCTTTTCCTCTGTTTTCCTTTTTCCTTTTATCTGACTTACTAGTAAAGTGTAGTATTATTACTACAAGTGTGAGCTCAGCTCTACTTTACTTAGTAAGGACTCATTTTCCTTTCCTCTTTATAGTACTTAAGTATTTACATACTTAAGTGTGAGCTTAGCTCCAAGTACTATAAAGACTTATCTTTCTTTATTTATTATAACATTTACTTGCTAAGGACTATTACTATACAATTAGCAAGGACTCATTTCTTTTGTCTTTATTTGCCTTTGTTTATCCATTATTCACTTTGCACTCGTGGCTAAGTCACTTATTATACCTATTGTTACGAGGCACTTGCTTTGGCACCTCGTAACGCATTTTTTCTTCTTTTTGTTTTGTTTTGTTTTTCTTACTTACCAGTAAAGTGTAGTATTATTACTACAAGTGTGAGCTTAGCTCCACTTTACTTGTAAGGACTCATATTTCCTTTTCTCTTTTATAGTACTTAAGTATTTACATACTTAAGTGTGAGCTTAGCTCCAGGTACTATATTAAGACTTATCTTTTTCTCTTTTTATCTTTCTTTTATTTATTATAACATTTACTTGCTAAGGACTATTACTATACAATTAGCAAGGACTCTCCTTTCTCGTCTTTATTTACTTCTGTTTATCTCTAGTTCATTTCGCGCTTGTGGCTGAGCCACTTATATCACATGGACGCGTACTTACTGTGCTTTACTGTGCACTTTCATTTATTTACTGCACTTTACTGCGCAACCTTTACTATAGATAGATTGCTAGTCTTGTATAAATAGTTGACAAACTGGTGGTCTTAAACCCCAGTCTTGTCAACTTCGCAATCTAGGGATTCTCCTATACTGCGCTTGAACTAAGCTCGCCATAACTCCGCTTCTCTCTCTAAGAACTAAGTCTAAGAACTCTAAAGTCACTAAGACATCTTACACTAAGTCAAACTGGATCCTCATATCGTTATTGGTGGAATCATCCTCATAACTATATCATTAATCCCAATCTTCATCGTCATCAGGAACCTCTATTACATTCATCAAGCCAATATCCAAACCTTGGTTACCAGGAGTAACCTTTTAGACCTTCCCTAAGACCGTCCAATAGGTCGCTCTTAGCACCTATGGACATGTCTTAGGTCATGTGACTTTGTTGATTGCTGTGCAATCATTGTTGATCCATGAACCTTATTCACTTGTACTATCTTTAGCACTCTGGACTTGCATAAGTAGTTGAGAGACTCATGGTCTTAAACCCCAGTATTGTCAACTTCACAATCTAGGGATTCTCCTTCACTGTGCTTGACCTAAGCTTGTTACAAACTCACTTCATTTCTAAGAACTAAGTCTAAGATCTCTAAGTCACTCTAAGTGTTGCTAAGACATCCTAAACCTGTCACTCTGGATCCTCATCTAGTCATCAGTGGTATCATCTTCATCACTATCTTGTTAATCCCTCTCTTCATTGCCATCAGGAATGGTTACTATGCTTATCAAGCATGTATCAACTACCTTGTTACCAGGGGTATTGTTATAACAGACCTTCCCTAAGACCATCCAATTGGCCACTCTTAGCACTTTGACAAGACTCTGAACTCCTCCTGACAACAAATCATGCTTCTAGGAAGCATGCACCCTGACTATGGCCTCCATATTGTTTAATATCCCTGGAGATTACCACAACCAACTTCTTCCTGCCAATGCTATCACATTAGACATAACTGATCACCAGCAGCCCAATTACCTCCAATATGACAGCAGCAACAAACTCTTTTACATCAACAATCAACTCATTTACTTCACTTGAAAAAATCAGGAACCCCAGGTCATATTCTCTAACAGACTACCAGTCACAACTGAAATCCCACTTCTCTCAGCAAACATCCATTGAGAAATCTCACTAGATACCAAAGTCTGCCATCAACATAGACAACTTCTTGAAAACCATATCCCTGTTACCCTTGAAGAATACACCAACACTGAAGACAAACACACCTTCTACAACAAACACAACCAGTGGATATACAAAGAATACCCAGATGACCCTGACAAAGACCAAGTTATCATTTGCTGGGATCTCACAAACAAATCAGACTACTATTACATTGAAGTATCTCCCAAATGAGTATCTTCATTACCCACAATCCCTAAATACTGACAAAATCTTATACCAAGATCATGATCTGAATCTCACACAGGAACTCACTCAGAACCCCCAAGACCATGAATGCCCATCAACATTTTGAAAGACCTTCCTCAAGTGGAAACCTTCTTTACTCCTCAAGCAACAACTTCAGGAGATGAAACCATTACCTCATCCACCCCTTTCATTCAACCAAGAATCACCCCCAGAACTATGAGTTCAAACCCAACCAATCTGATGCCAACAACAAATTACCCAAACCTGAAGAGAACTCAATCAACTGTACCAAGAATGGCTAACATGTCATCTGCTTCCTCGAAGGAACCCTGATTTAATAAGCCATCCAAGTTTTCTGGAACTGAATCCACCACCAAGGACTTTATCTGAAAGGTTAAACTCCATTTCTTTACCAAGACTTTCAAAGACAATATGGACAAAATCACCTTTGCACTATCCTTTTGCAAAGAAGGAACAGTTGCCAGAACATGGGCTGGACAAATCATTGATAAGCTCACCATGACCTCTTCAATACTCATCTGGAAACAATTTGAGGAACAATTTGGTGACAAATTCTACCCAAGTAATGAAGGCAAGTTATCACACAACAACCTGGATAGGTTAGTCCAGGGAAGAGGCACTGCTTTGGAATACATTATGGTATTCAACTCCATTGCTGACACCATGGGTTATAATGACATAACCAACATTGAGAAATTAAAGAACAGTCTCAGGAAAGACATCAAGGATACCATCATGACAACTAGGGATAAATTACTGACAACCTTGAAGGAATGGCAAGATCTTGCCATCAGGTTAGACCAGAACTGATCAAGCAATAACTTCCAGAACAGCCTCAAATCTGGTCAGGGCAGACAATTCCTTTACCCAGATGATTTACTCAAAGGGGATAATGACTCTTGCCTACAGAAGTTAAACCCATGCACTATGTGAGGCCGATGCAATGTCAAAGCCAAACAACTGAAAGAAGGCTAAAACAAACAAAAGGATCATTGTGCTTCAACTAGCAGATATCCCAGATATATAATCAGCTAAGTAAGACAAGAAAGAACTACAAGGTACTGCACCTAGTGGATATCCCAGATGATCAGAACTGGGGATAAAATGCTAAGTGGACTATGCTATATATACTATCCTGAAGAGTGCACAGACCATGCTATACAGTATAGGGCCAGAGAATGAGAAAGTATAGTAATGACATCATACCTAATAATAGAGGGGACATGTAAGTGCTGACTGAGGCTCTGCAGTAACTGTGGGAGTGATTGGTGATACTCCGCAGCAGGTGTGAGAAGGATTGGTGAGCATGTGCAGTAAGTGTGAGAAGAATGAGTCATAGCTAAATATAGAACAGGCCAATCGGAGATCAGATGACATATGTGTCATTGGCTGATAATGATGAAGAAAAGGAATGCATGACCATGGGAATTGCCTTGATAGATCAGGAGCGATTATAAGATCTATGGTGATAGAAATATAAGAAAATAGAGAAAAAAATAGTGGCCTGACACAAAGAACATGACAAGAGGTTCAAACAAACCCTTGTTAGTGACAAAGGCAGCTTTCCATTTGTCACTGTCTTTAATCCTGACATTGTTGTAGCCCCAATGAACGCCCATCTTGGTAAAACATGTTGCTCCATGAAGACGATCTATCAATTCTGAAATAAGAGGGAGAGGGTAACTATTCTTGATCGTCATATCATTGAGTTTGTGATAATCTTGAACTGGTTGAAGATCTCCAGATTTCTTTTTGATAAAGAAGAAAGGTGAAGCCATGGGGGATTTCAAGGGATGGATATGACCACCCTTCAGATTCTCTTCAATGAAGAACTCCAATTGTTTCTGTTCATCCAGGGAAAGATTGTAGACTTTACCAGCAGATGGTTTAGCTCCTGGTTTAAGTTCAATTGCATGATCCCAAGGTCATCTTGGAGGAAGAGAATCGAAAGCTTCTTTATTGAATACCCATTTGAAATGATGATATGCTTTGGGTACAATATCCTCAAAATTCTTCTTCAACTTCTTTCTTTCTGCTTTGATGACAAGATCTTGGCTAATATTTTGAATGGATGCCTCCATTTCCTTCTGATCTACCATAACCATCAATATCTGATCTCCTTCTTCTTCAGCTGTAATTTGTTCTTCAGCTTCTTGATGTATGGCTTGATTTTGCTGTTTCATCAGCTTCTTGTTTGACTTCCATACTTGTCTATCAGCTTTGAGGTGTACTTCACATCTGCATGGACATCTGGTGAAATGTATTTTTACCTGTAACCAGTCGATTTCAGGGTTATGGATTTTCAACCATGATTCACCAACAAGGACATTCTTTTTGCCCAGATTGCAGACTGTGAAAGTGTTACAAGGCACTTGCTTTGGCACATTTCTTTTTTCTCTTTTTTCTTTTTATCTTACTTACTATAGTAAAGTGTAGTATTATTACTACGAGTGTGAGCCTAGCTCCACTTTACTTAGTAAGGACTCATATTTCCTTTTCTCTTTTTATAGTATTTAAGTATTTACATACTTAAGTGTGAGCTTAGCTCCAGGTACTATATTAAGACTTAACTTTTTTTCTTTTATCTTTCTTTATTTATTATAACATTTACTTGCTAAGGACTATTACTATACAATTAGCAAGGACTCCCTTTTTTTGCTCTTATTTGTCTTTGTTTACACCTTGTTCATTTCACGCGTGTGGCTGAGCCACTACCATCACATGGACACATATTTACTGCGCATTACTGCGCAATATGGTTTACTTACTGCGCTTTACTGCGCAACAGTACTATAGTTAGAACAGTAAGTTTGTATAAATAGTTGACAAACTGGTGGTCTTAAACCCCAGTCTTGTCAACTTCGCAATCTAGGGAACCTTCCTTATACTGCGCTTGATCTAAGCTCGTAAACCACTCGCTTCATTCTCTCAGAACTAAGTCTAAGAACTCTAAATCACTAAGACATCTTACACTAGTCAAACTGGATCTTCGTATCGTTATCGGTGGAATCATCCTCATAACCATATCGTTAATCCCCTTCTTCATCATCATCAGGAACCTCTATTACGTTCACCAAGCTAATATCCAAACCTTGGTTACCAGGAGTAACATTTTAGACCTTCCCTAAGACCGTCCAATAGGCCGCTCTTAGCAGAAAGTAGCATGTTCAGTATGGCCATCGATTGTCATGATGAAATCAATCATTTCTTCCAATAGATCCTCCTTGGTTGAGTGATCCATTGACATTGTATACAGGTATTGGTTTTGCAAGTTTTTTTGTGTTTAAGTTGTTTTTCTTGACAAATTCTTTGTTGACATATAATCCAGTTGCCCCTGAATCCAATAGAGTGTCAACTTCTAAGATGGCTCCAGTATCCACTGTTTTGATTTTAAGTTTCATTTCAGGGAAACTTGTAATGTCAAATGTCATTCAGATGTATTCCTTTTTCTCAACAAGAGGAATAACCTGTTGCACTTGAGGCTTCTCTTCAGACTGAGAGTAAGACAGAATAATGCATGTTAAATAAATTTGTGTACAAGCATTGAGATGATCAATGTCCATATCATCAGTCTGAAGTATAGAGAACCTATTGTAGGATGGCAAACTCATGCTCAGTTCCCATCCAACCCAAAACCTGACTGTTGTGCTCCACTCTTTGAGTTATTCAGATCATTCAGTCTAAGACCACATGCCTGAAACTCCTTCTGCATCTCAGCCAAGAAGTCTGCCTCATTCAGTGCATGCATCTCCTTAAGGGTCCTCATGTTCCCCCTTCTTTGTTGTTGCTCTTGAGGGTGTCTTGGTTCTGGACATTCTCTGGCAAAATGTCCTTCTTTGCTGCAATTAAAACATAATTGAGGGCATGGTCCTCTGGCTCTGTTGACATCCATAGGTTCTCCAGCAGGTGCAGCTGTGGAGGTAAGTTCTCAATGAGGGGTAAAATCAAGTTGTTGTCCCTGTGTCTGTCTTCTTCCCCATGTCAATTTGAAATTTTGCATGTCTTGCCAGACATATGCCCTAACTCAAGCTCTCCTGATCCATCCATCCAAATCAATAGGAATTGGTGTCTCCATATAACAAGACTGGAGATGAGGATGATTCATCCCCTTTTTGAACAATGTGCATAATGCTCCATCATTATATCCAGATGCTGTCTTGTCAAGGAGGAATTCAGTGATATATTCCTCTATGTGGTGACTTCCCTGAGAGATGGTGGTTGAGCCATTTGTTCTTTGTTATGATCTCCAAATGTGATCTTCATCATTGTAAGAAGGTCATTGAAGTCTTTAAACAGTTCTTCATGTCACAATGGTTCTGCTCTATGTGCCTTGATTTGTCATAAGATGCCCTTCTTCCATTCTTCTGCATATCCTCCTTTGATGTATGACAATATGACTGTTATTTTATCTTCATCTTGATATTCTGGGTGTGCATGAAGAACAAGATAAATTTGATTCAAATAAGATTGGAATTTCTTTTTGTCTCCATCAAAAGGAGTAGGTTCTGTGACATGAACCTTGGGGAAGTGGACCTGGGGTGGGAGGCCTGTTCCATGCCCTGAAGAAGAACCTCCTTCTCCTGCTATTGCTAGACAATTCACCAAGTTCATCATCACTTCTTGTTGCAAGGCTCACAACTTCTGCTGATCCTGTATCATCTTCATCATCTCCACAAAAGTTGGTGGTTCATGCCCTTGATCCATATGAACAGATGCTGCAGATGGAGGTTCAAGAGTTGCTGCTAAGGCTGTACCAAGACCTTTGATGTCTGAGTCTAAGTGGAGTGATGTTGATGGTTCTTGATCTGCTAAACTCACAAATTGATTCCTCAAGTGTGATTCTGGCTCTTCACTGTCTTCTCTGTGTTGTGGAGGGGACTGCTGTCTCCTGCTCCAAGTGTTCCACTGATTGTCTTGTGACAGTTTGTCAGATGAGTTGTCAGATGATTTCAATAAGAGTTCCTGTACTTCTGTAGTTGAGTGATGTCAAGTTGATTGCATGCTCAGTCATACAACAGAAGCACTATATTTTCAATAAAATGTGTGGATGATAATGCAGACAAACAAGAAAACCATGAAGATTTGAAAAGGAGATATGTCTACACTAGTATGTAGATGTTTATGGACCTCCTGAAATGTAAGGCATGAAGTGATGTGGGGATTGATATGAAATGTGTGGTCTGGATGAGCTCCTAATTTGAGTAGGACAGGGGGAGGGATGAGAGAAGGGTCATTGTAGTACTGGTACAACAACTCTCTAAAGAGGGTAGGAGGGTACTTAATGCAATACCTCCTATCTTGATTCTTCCACCACTCTGACCTTGGATCTGGAAACAACCAAAGGGGAAAACATTCATAATTGGTGGAAGGTTCACTTCAACATTGTATGATAATATGTGCATGCCAAGCTAGAAGGTGATGGCAAAGATGGAGATGGATGGAGGAGGGACAGGTGGCTGGGAGAAGAGAGTAAAAATTCACACTTAGACCTGTTAGAAATCTCCATGGTATTTCATTCAGCTCCTCTATACTTACACTACTATATGTCTTCCTTACGTCCTTTCTGACACACATTCTACTTACTTACATCACCCACTACCACATTCTTACACCATGATTAACAACCCATGTTTAACACTCCACCTGAACTTAGTTCAGAGTGCACTACATATACTGATGCCCCCACTTTTTACTGCTACATGGCATTCTACACTATGTCATACCACATCTCACCACTCTGCAGCCTAGCTTGCACCACTCTCAACCATGCCCTCACCTTCCTCAATATCATCTGCTTCCTCACTTTCTTCATTGGCTCATATCTGTGCAAACAAGACCTTCATCTAAGAGCTGCTCTGTCCTAGAGTGAGTGTGGGGGGGACAAGGGTGGCATGTAGAAGGGGTGGGCAGTCCCTGAGCTGTCAGTAGACCCACACTGTTCCCAGGAATCCTCTCATCCAAAATGGTCCTCCCAGAACATCCACAACTGCATATTGATCTGTCCACTCCTAGGGTCCACTGTCAGGACGCATTTATTTTTCTTCTCATTTTACAATTTCTTTTATCCTTATCGCTCAAGATCTACATAAGATATCTTATCAGATCATCAGTAGATCTTATTGTGATTATGCATGACTCATTTCCTATTCATCATTGGCCCACTTACTATACATATATGACACATATTCTCACAGTTGCTTACAGAGCTTCCCACAGATGCTGCACATCCTTACTGATGCTGTGCAAGTTGCTTATTGATCATTCACAGGAATGCTGTGCATTCCTTTATGATACACCTGCCCTAAAGTACATACATGGTCTGTGCACAGGTTCTCTTTAGTATATATACTTCAGCTGTATCGTATTTACTCTTCAGCTGAATACATCTGGGATATCTGTTTGCTACAAGCATGATCTCATCCCTATTGTTAGCTCTTTCCCTCTTCTCATACATTGTGTGACCTTGCTGGCAAACATTGGCCTCACATCCACCACATGCATGCTGTGCTGGATGTCACTGGGCACAATGTGGATGTGTAGGGGGTGAACACTATGACAGCCAACAAGAATTTGGAGAGTGGAGGAGGGTAAGCAAGGGACATATACTTTAGTCCACAGGCTACAAGTACACTCACTCTCATGTTTCTGCCACTTGCAGTGCTGACAGAAGTGGAGAGGAGGGTGGGGAAAGAAAAGGTCATGATAGAAATGGACTTGTTTGTATGTGGGCTTGTGAATGAATCCTATGGTGTAGAAGGGATGGCAGATGAAGTGCTGGTGGAAGCACTGGTCTGTGGGAAAGGGGGGAAGAGGAAGGGTGTGGTGGAAAAGGGAGTTTTGATCAATTGTGAGGCTGACACAATGTCAAAGCCAAACAACTGAAAGAAGGCTAAAACAAACAAAAGGATGATCACACTTTAACTAGTGGATATCCCAGATATATAATCAGCTAAGTAAGACAAGAAAGAACTAGAAGGTACTGCACCTAGTGGATATCCCAGATGATCAGAACTGGGGATAAAATGCTAAGTGGACTATGCTATATATACTATCCTGAAGAGTGCACAGACCATGCTATACAGTATAGGGCTGGAGAATGAGAAATTATAGTAATGATGTCATACCTAATAATAGAGGGGATGTGTAAGTGCTGACTGAGGCTCCACAGTAACTGTGGGAGTGATTGGTGATACTCCACAGCAGGTGTGAGAAGGATTGGTGAGCATGTGCAGTAAGTGTGAGAAGAATGAGTCATAGCTAAATATAGAACAGGCCAATTGGAGATCAGATGATATATGTGTCATTGGCTGATAATGACAAAGAAAAGGAATGCATGACTGTGAGAATTGCTTTGATAGATCAGGAGTGATTATAGGATCTATGACAATAGAGGCATAAGAAATATATAGAAAAATGAGGAAAAATAAGAGGAAAATAGAAGTGGCCTGACACACTATACACACAATTGAAGACTTCTCTCCCATAGAAATGTTCCAAAGGGAAGTCTTCACATGTGCCAGGTTTACCAGAAATGGAAGATTGTCAGATGAAGAATAGGACAAAAGGAAATGAGAAGGAGCTTGTTTCAGGTGTGGTATCAAGGGACATTTTGGCAGAGAATGTAAGGTCAAATGTGACCAGAACTACAGAACAACTAAGCCCACTTACACAGTAAGGGGAACTCAAGAATGTAATGAAGGAGAAGACCCCATGATCACAATTTCCTGTGCCCTCATGAAATTATCCAACAAAGACAACACAGAAATGCAAGATCTTTTCAAGATCACTCAGAATTTTTAAAATCTCTCAAGTCAGTGATGGACAAAGGAGTGACTGATTCTAAATTGGACATTGTGAGCAGGAACTTGAATTTGGACAATGAACTGTACATATTATTTTTGAAATATAATGGATCTCCCTCCATTTGAATCCCTGTTGAAATCTCTGTAAGAAATCAGAAAGTCACCATGAAAGCCCTAATAGATGGTGGAGCAACCAGAATCTTAATCCACCAAGATTTCATACACCTTCACCAATTACCAACCCAGAAACTTGACTGACAAATACCAGTAAAAAACATTGACAGAACAAAGAATATTGGAGGGGATATCACACACACATGTCAAATCACCTTACAAATCAAGAAAATGCCCAAACCACCACATATAGAAACCAACAAACTCTATATTACTGATTTAGAGAAAGAAGATGTCATCCTAGGAACTGATTGGTTGAGAGAACACAACCCAAACATTGACTGGACCCAAGATGCCATTTCATTCTCATGTTGTCCAGCCAAATGCAACCCATCTTCACCAAATAGCACACCAGTATTCTCTGAAGATGAACCTTTAAACCAAATCAAAGATCAATGGATGATTGATGGGTTAAACCTTTTCTGTACCACCCTATCCACACAAATAGCCATGAATACCCAACACAATGGAAGAGGCATGGATTTAGTCCCACCCCATTATCATGACCTAGGAAAAGTCTTCAATGAAGAAGCCTCTACCTGATTACCTAAATGCCATTCATGGGATCACACAATTAACCTAAAACCAGGAACAGAACCCTATGCCAGAAAAGCATGTCCTATTGATAACAAGCATTGAGAAGTGCTTCACACATTCATCTCTGAGAATAGCAAAAAGGGGTACATTCATCCATCAAACTCTCCTTGGGTGGCTCCTTTTTCTTTGTAGAAAAAAGGATGGCGAATTACACCCCTGTCAAGATTATACCCCTGTCAAGATTATCAAAGATTGAATGAAAGAAGAATTGCAAACAAATACCCATTACCCCTTATCCCTGAATTAATTGATAAGCTCAAAGGAGCCACAATCTTCACCAAGCTAGATCTCAGATGGGGATACAATAATGTGTGAATCAAGGAAGGGGACAAACACAAAGCTGTGTTCATAGCTGATGGGAAATTATGGGAACCAACAGTAATGTTTTTTAGACTCCAGAATTCCCCTGCCACATTCCAATCTATGATGAACACCTTATTCGATGACCTTATCACTGTGGGACATGTTATCATCTACATGGATGATATCCTCATCTTCTCAAACAATCTATCAGAACATCAGAAATTAGTCCTCCAACATCTTATCAATGAAGACCTGTTCCTGAAACTGGAAAAATGCTTCTTCAAGAAAGAATCTATCAAATATCTCAGCATGATCATTTCCCATGATCAAGTTCATATGGACCCTGCCAAACTATCAGCAATTACTGAATGGCCTATTCCAAAGAAGGTCAAAGATGTACAATCATTTTTAGGGTTTGGAAACTTCTATTGACACTTCATCAAAGATTTTGCCAAAATGACCAAACTGTTGAATATGCATGCATACACCTTCCATCTGTGTTCAGCTCACTCTACATACACACATGTAGTCATTACTATAACCATATGTACATATACATATGTCCTTGGACTCTACACTTCCTCAGACTACATACATTTCACACCCCACTTAAATCTCTGGACAATGTGTGTCCCTCCTGCATATGGGTATCCTTGTACCTTCCATCCACACTCTGCCACAACTTTACCACCAACGTACTATATAAGATAGGACTATTACTTTACAAATCTCCTCAGACATCTTACATCTCTGTCTGAGTGAGTACCTCCTTCATCCCACTCTTATACTCTCCTAACACTACCCTGCAGCGCACTTTCACCATGTCACCTCACCCTACTGTGCTGGTAACATATCTTCTGCTGCAGGCTATGTGTCTGCCTCTTACCCTCTGGCTGTTAGCCACCTCATATGTCTTCACCATGACTTTCACAATAATAGCCATTGTCTCCCATATCCTGTGCACACACAAACCCCTTATGGAATAATGCAAAAAGACCAACCTTGGGAATGGAA
This sequence comes from Albatrellus ellisii, assembly GCA_003314395.1. NCBI lineage: Eukaryota > Fungi > Basidiomycota > Agaricomycetes > Russulales > Albatrellaceae > Albatrellus > Albatrellus ellisii. The sequence continues at coordinate 28,069 of QLPN01001005.1, forward strand.
CAATGCTTGAGAGTCTGCTTTCAAACAACTGAAACATGCAGTCACCACCACCACGACCTGACTTTGATGCTCCATTCAAGCTTGAAACCAACACATCAGATTGTGACTATGGTGCAATACTATCCCAACAAGGCCTAGACTCCCACTGGCACCCTATCACCTACCTTTCAAAACAAATGACCCCACCCAAATGTAACTATGTCATCTACAATAAAGAATTCCTTGCCATCATTTGTGCCCTCAAAACCTGGTGCCATTACCTTGAAGGAAGTCCTCACCCTGTGGACATATGGTCTGACCACAAGAATCTTGAATACTTCTCCACAGCTAAACAGCTTAATGATGTCAGGCCTGATGGAGCCTATTCCTTTCCCATTTCAACTTTTTGATTTCTCACCATCCCAGTGCCCTCAATAAAGCTGATCATCTGACCAGGAGGCCAGACCATGAGGAGGGGGTAATTTCAGATAATTCTGACATTACAGTACTAAATCCAAAAGTATTTTGCATTAATGCCACAGGAAGATACCTGACACATACACAATCAAATAACATCAGACAACAAATCATCAAACAACTCAAATTAGATACACTTTCCCAAGAGATGTTCCAGAAAATCAAGAACCTCAGACCTCAGAAATTAAACCAAGACATCCAAGAATGGAACTACAAAGATGAACTCCTTCTCTTCTGCAGAAAGAACTATATCCCAGATAACAAGGAATTAAAAAAAGAAGTTGTATGGATTCACCATGACTCAACACCAGCCAGACACCCAGGAAGATGGAAAACATATCCAATGGGACTATTGGTGGCCAGGAATGTCCTTATTCATCAAAGCATATGTAGAAGGATGTGCCACATGCCAATCAACCAAGAATAACACACATCCCACAAAAGCTCCACTTATTCCCACCAAAACCCCCAATGAACCTTGGCAACACATTACCACCAACTTCATAACAGATCTTCCAGAAGTTAATGGATATGACTCAATCAATGTCATTGTTGACAAATTCTTGAAAGCTATTGTTATCACACCATGCAAGAAGACAATCACCACCTCAGAAACTGCACAATTATTCATAGATCATGCATGGAAATGCTTCAGCCTTCCAGATAAAGTCATTTCCAATTGAGGACCCAAGTTTGCTTCCAAAGTTATGATAGAAATCTGGAAAGTGTTGGGAATTACATCAGCAATGTCCACTGCCTATCACCCACAATCTGATGGTGAAACCAAACACATCAACCAAGAAATAGAACAATATCTCTGAGCCCTTGGAGATTAATCACCAACTAACTGGCTCAAACTACTTCCTTTTGCTGAATTCTCCCACAACAACCATGTTCATTCTACAACATGAAAATCACCATTCAAAATCCTCATGGGATACAAACCCCAATTCACTATCAAACCGATCACTACATCCACACTAGAGGCAGCAAATCATCTCCAACACATACAGAGTATATGAGAAGAAGTAACTGCTAGCCAGAAACTCACTGATCAAATAACAAAAGAATCATGAGATAAACACAGCACTACCTTCATCATGTATAAAGAAGGTGACCAAGTATGGTTAGATGAAAAGAACCTCAAACTCTGATACTTGAAAATGAAACCAGCTCCAAAATGGTTTGGACCCTTCCCAATCAAGGAAGTCCTTGGACCTGTCACTTACTGGCTCAAACTACCACCAAAATGGAAGATTCATCCCATGGTTCATCTTTTGCTTCTCACACCTTTCAAGGAAACACCTGAACACAGCCCCAATTATATGAAACCACCCCAAGAGATAGTCAAGGGTGAAACAGAGTTTGAAGTGGAAATGATCATTGGCTCTAGAGTGCAGAACAATGGGTGGCTCCAATATCACATCAAATGGAAGGGATATCCTATTTTGGACAAGATGTGGGAACCACAGGGGAATCTGAGGAATGCACAACAGGAAATAGATGACTTCCACAAATGAAGGCCAAGCACACCTAGACCCTTGTGTAGCCTGGGATTAGACCTATTCACATTCAGAAATCACCTGACTACCCCCTCACCCATACTTAAGAAAGTTGCTTTGTGTCCAAACTATTCATCACCAACAATGTCTTCCCTCCCCCCATCCTCAGCCTTCTCCTCCCCCTCTCATCCTTCTCCCTCCTCACCTCCCCTGATCTCTGCACCTCCCCCCTCCCCTTCACAGGGGAGGATGTCACTGCCATGGCCACCCTGGTGGCCCACTGCCTCTCTGATGCCACCACCCAGCCCCCTGTCCCTTCAAATGGGACTCCCTGCCCCTTGACCCCTCCCCTGGGGCCTTACCCCTTACCACCCCTGACCCCCCACTCCCTATGCACCCCCAGTGAGCTCCTTGCCCTACAAGCCAGAGCATTCTCTGGTTCTGCCTCCCCTTGCAAGCCCACTCTTGCTTTGCCTGCTACCAGCACCCCCTCTGGAGGAGCACATCACCAACACCCCAGCCTCCCTCCCTGGCCTCATTACCACCCCTGCCTCCCCAGTGGCCTCTTGGGGAAACCCATCAGTGGGCTGGTGGCCCACCTCCCATCACCACATTGAGGCATGGTCCTTGGTCTCCTCCACCCCTACCCCAGTCCCCACAAGAGGGGCCTGCTTCAAGTGTGGCCAGCAGGGCCACCACTGGGCCCAATGCCCCAACCCCCACCACTGCCACACCCCCTACACCTGCCCCCCCCCCACAACTGCACCACCAACCCCAACCCCCACCACCACTGCTCCAACCCCACCTTCAAGGCCTGGTGTCATGAATGCAAGTTCATCATAGAACACCACCTCCACACCCAATATGCCCTCACCAGAGCCCACAAGGAGGCTTACTACTGGGCCCAGCATGCCACCTCCATCCCCCAGGATCACTCCCCCCTGCACCCCTGGTTCTTCAATGTGGGAATGCCCAATGGCTTCATCCCAGCATGGGACACCCTCCCTTTCCCCACCTATGAAGAGTAAGTGGAGGGCAGAGGGCAACAGGTCAGGGGACCCCATCAAGTGTCAAAGGTGACACATCACATAGAGAGGGGGTGGTGTTATGAGGCACTTGCTTTGGCACCTTGTAATGGTTTTTTTCTTTTCCTCTGTTTTCCTTTTTCCTTCTATCTTACTTACTAGTAAAGTGTAGTATTATTACTACAAGTGTGAGCTCAGCTCTACTTTACTTAGTAAGGACTCATTTTCCTTTCCTCTTTATAGTACTTAAGTATTTACATACTTAAGTGTGAGCTTAGCTCCAAGTACTATAAAGACTTATCTTTCTTTATTTATTATAACATTTACTTGCTAAGGACTATTACTATACAATTAGCAAGGACTCATTTCTTTTGTCTTTATTTGCCTTTGTTTATCCATTATTCACTTTGCACTTGTGGCTAAGCCACTTACTATACCTATGGACATGTCTTAGGTCATGTGACTTTGTTGATTGCTGCACAATCATCATTGATCCATGAACCTTATTCACTTGTACTATCTTTAGCACTCTGGACTTGTATAAGTAGTTGAGAGACTGGCAGTCTCAAACCCCAGTCTTGTCAACTTTGCAATATAGGGATTCTCCTTCACTGTGCTTGACCTAAGCTCATTACAAACTTGCTTCATTTCTAAGAACTAAGTCTAAGATCTCTAAGTCACTCTAAGTGTTGCTAAGACATCCTAAACTTGTCACTCTGGATCCCCATTTAGTCATCAGCAGTATCATCTGTTGGTTTTTCACTACCTTATGATGCTGATCACACTGTTTACTTATCAAGTATACTTATCTCTATCTCATCTTATTGGTATTTCTTTTCTCTTTATGGTTTGAGCTCCTCTTTAACTCTATCTTGCTCTTACTATATCTTCTTTATCTCATCATCTTCTTACCTCAGCACTTCTGCATATGCTGAGGTGAGTATCTCTTCTGCTCTCTGAGCTCTCTTCTGACATACCTGCTCTATGCAGCTCTCTCTGTCTTCTGTGTACCATCAACCCTCTGGTACACATCTTCTCTATCTTACAGATGTGGTCTTAAGGCCCTCTGCTCTGTCTTACCAAGGCTGTAGCCTGGTCTCTTGCTATAATGGCCCTTGGGCTTTACACTTATCAATTCTATGTCATGGTGTTTTCTTCCCTAGCTGTGCTGCCCACTTTCAACATCATCCTCATCACTATCTTGTTAATCCCTCTCTTCATCACCATCAGGAATGGTTACTACACTTATCAAGCATGTATCAACTGCCTTGTTACCAGGGGTATTGTTATAACAGACCTTCCCTAAGACCATCCAATAAGCCACTCTCAGCAGGTCATGTGTGGAGGGGGAACTTGAATAGTTCTTATTCATATACAGTAATGCTGTAGTCTACTTATAGTAAGTACAACAGTGCACAGACCAAGGAGCTATAGACAGATGAAGTGTGTATGCATATGCACTAAAGTGTATGTGTGTGTATAGTAGGATGGCTGAAAAGGGAGGACATTAGTCAGCTACAGTCATCAACACCCCCCCATACTGGGAACACACTCAACAAGCCTGAGTCCTGAACAATGGGAAGAGAAGAGAGGAAGCAAAAGAGGTTTAGTCAAGATGTCTGCAGTAATGAGGGATGAAGGAAGATGATGAACAGCAATGTCATTGGATGAGAGACACTCCCTGATATAGTGATGGCAGATGTTGATGTGTTTGGTACCATGGGTGATAACAGGATTAGTGGCAATGTCAATAGAACCCTTGTTGTCACCATAGAGTAAAAGAGGGAAAGTGAAACCAAAACCTATTTCCTTCATTAATGATCTCAACCACATCCCCTGTGCTGCTGCCTGTGATAAGAACATGTATTCTGCTTCAGTGGAGGAGAGAGAGACAATGTGTTGCTTTTTTGATGTCCAGGCAATTGCCCCTCCTAGCAAGAAGGTGTAGGCTCCAATGGATTTCTGATCATCTCTGTCCACTGCCCAGTCAGAATCTGAGTACCCAACTATGCCAGTTCCCTGATCAGCACCATATCATATGTGGAAGTGAGTGGTCCCTTTGAGGTACCAAAGGACATGGTGAGCTAGGGATAGGTGAAGTGGTAAAGGACTAGACAGGAATTGCAATAGCTTCATGATGGTGAAGGAAATGTCAGGCTGTGAGACAATAGCTGCATAGATGAGAGAGCCTATCAACTGCTGGTAGTCACTGCAAAGGGAGGATGATGATGCTGAATAGTTGCCATGAGCTTTCACAGGTGTGGCACTGGGTGGCAGAGGAGTGGTGGTGGCATTGCAGTCTTCCATATGGAAGCACTCCAAGAGATTTCCAATGTATGCCTCCTGATTGATGTTGAGAGTGTGATTTGGGTGATCATGAGTTACATGAAGACTGAGAGAAGACTTGATCCCACCCAAGTCCATTATCTTGAAAAGGGCTCTGAGTGCTGCCTTGCACTGTTTGACCTCCTCAAGTGATCCTCCCAGAATGGAGATGTCATCAACATAGAGAACAATGATGAGAGGTTTTAATGAGGAAGTGGAGATGTATATCCCTGAATCAGAGAGGGTACATGTGAACAAGAGGTTGAGAAGGGAACCATACATTTTGTGATGCCATTGCCATGATGCTGTCAGGACACATTTATTTTTCTTTACATTTTACAATTTCTTTTATGCTTGTCACTCAAGATCTACAAGATATATCTTATCAGATTATCAATAGATCTTATCATGATTATATGACTCATTCATCATTTGTCATTGGCCTGATTACTATACTAGTATGACATATATTCTCACAGTTGCTTACAGAGCTTCTCACAGATGCTGCACATCCTTACTGATGCTGCGCAAGTTGCTTATTGATCATTCACAGGAATGCTGTGCATTCCTTTATGATACACCTGCCCTAGAGTGCATACATGGTCTGTGTGCAGGTTCTCCTTAGTATATATAGTTCAGCTGTATCATAGTTACTCTTCAGCTGAATACATCTGGGATATCCATTTGCTAAGTGTGATCTCATCCCTCTTATTAGCCCTTTCTCCTTTCCTCTTACATTGTGTGACCTTGCTGGCAAATGTTGGCCTCACAGATGCTTGTTTCGGCCCATAAATGGATTTTGAGAGATGGCATACCTTTCCCTCAGTCGCTGGGACTATGAAACCCTGTGGTTGATCCATGTAGATCACTTCTTCTATGTCACCATTGAGGAATGCAGTTTTGATGTCTGTTTAATGCACCCCAGTCTTCAAGAGCAGCTATGGCCAACAGTATGCAGAGAAATCCAAGTGTGCAAGTGGGGAAACAGTCTCATTATAGTCAACTCCATGTACCTGAGTATATCCTTTTGTGACAAGGTGCACTTTGTACCATCTGTCCACCTTTTGCTTGAACACCCATTTTTTCCCTACCAGGTTGTATCCTGGAGGTAAATCAACAAGATCCCATGTATGAAGGTCACATAGAGAGTTGAGTTCTTCATTGCAAGCTGATTGCCAGGAGTTGCTATCAGGGCCAGAGAGGGCCTGTCTGAGAGTGAGAGGATCACATGAGATGGCATGGGAAATAATAGTGGAGAGTGAAGGGCCTGCCTGAGGCATTGCAAACACATCATTGTCATTATCACTGTCAGCCAACCCCCCCTTGCCAAGGATGTCAATGAAGGTGTGAGGACTGTAGGCACTGTCATGGAAGCAATCAGGGCAACAAGTGAGGTGCTGGGACCTGTGAAGGACAGGTACATTTTCATCAAGTAGATCAGCATGAGCATGCTGATGGCTAGGAGACCCCCTCACATGCCTGTGCCAAGAAGGAAGCAGAGCAGCAATGGCATGGTGGACAGTGTGTTGGGTATACACATGAGGAGGCACTTCAGTGGGGATGGAAACCTGAGGTGTGACAGGTGCAGGAGTGGCTGGCACATCAGGCATGAGAATAGGTGTGAGTGCAGGATATGGGAGATTGTTGCAACTATGATGTACACCAGAGTTAGGATGTAGGAGAAGCACATTGCTGTTAGAGAGATAGGCAGCAGCATGGCTGCAGCAGAGTAGTAGATGTCACAAATACAGTGAGGTAGTGTGATGTGGTTCAAGTATGCTGCAGGGAAGAGGTGATGAGATATAGAGGATGGGATGAAGAGTGTACTCACTCAGACAGATAAGAAAGACATCTGAGGAGGGTAGTAGTGGAGTTCCTATCTTATATAGTGAGGTATTGGTAAAGTTGAAGCAGCATTGATATATAGAGTACAATGGTTGCCATATGCAGAGGGACATGCATTGTCCCAGAGAAGTAAGTGGTGTGGGTAATGCTCAGATGCATAGGTGGTGGGAAGTCCAAGGAGTGAAGGGTGGTGTTATACATATGAAGTAAGTAACATATGTAGTGTGTAGAGGTGCTGAACAAACGTGTGATTAGTGTACACACTAATTTCAACAATAGGCACCTGTGGTGTGGCAGGTGGGACAACAACTGCAGGAACAACTGGCAGAGGTGGAGGAGGTGAGACAGAAGGGGTGAATGGTGTAACAGTAGGTGGCACAACATCCACAGGCCTGTCTCATCATCACCAGCATCTGAGGAATCATCATTGCTATCATCACCAAGGGCTGGTGCCAGCAGAGGAGAAAATGGATTGAATACAGTGGGTGCTGTTGTTGCTAAGTGTGGCCAATTGGACAGTCTTAGGGAAGGTTTGCAATAACTATACCCCTGGTAACAAGGTAGTTGGTATGCACTTGATAAGTGTAGTAAACATTCCTGATGATGATGAAGAGTGGGATCAATGAGATAGTGATGAGGATGATACCACCAATGACTAAATGAGGATCCAGAGTGACAAGTTTAGGATGTCTTAGTGACACTGAGAGTGACTTAGAGATCTTAGACTTAGTTCTTAATGAGTGAAGTGAGACTGTCGCAAGCTTAGGTCAAGTGCAGTATAGGAGGATCCCTAGATTGTGAAGTTGACAAGACTGGGGTTTAAGACCACCAGTCTTTCAACTACTTATATAAAACCAGAGTTCTAAAGATAGTACAAGTAAATAAGGTTCATAGATCAACAAGATTGCACAGCAATCAACAAAGTTGTGTGACCTAAGATGTGTCCATGGATATAGTAAGTGGCTCAGCCACAAGCATGAAATGAAAAGAGATAAACAAAGATAAACAAAGACAAAATAGGATGAGTCCTTGCTAATTGTATAATAGTAGTCCTTAGCAAGTAAATGTTATAATAAATAAAGAGAGATAAAGGATAAGGAAGCTTTATAGTACTTGGAGTAAAACTCACAACTCAGTATATAAATACTGTAGTACTATTGAGGAAAAGAGATAGAGTCCTTGTCTGCACAGGAATGAGCCAATGGTGGTGAGGAAGAAGAAAGCAGGTTGGATTGCAGCAGCAATAAACAGATAAGTGGTGTAGCCTAAGCTACAGAGTGGGGATATGTGATTAGAAGTGGGGGAGTAAGTTTATGTAGTGGGCACTGAACAGAGTTCAGGTGGAGTGTGTAATATTAGTCATCAGAACATGTTATGAGAGTGTGGTTATAGTGAGATGTATGTGGGTTGTGTATGTTAGATAAGATGTAATAAAGACATACATTTATATGTGGGAAGTGGAGCTGGACAAAAGGCATTGATATTCTAACAGTCCTTACTATAAGTATGAGCTAAGCTCAAGTGATAGTTAATACTACACTTATAGTAAGTAAGATAAAGAAGAAAAAAGAAACATGTTATGAGGTGCCAAAGCAAGTGCCTTGCAACAGTAGCTGCCTCCAATGCAGGGAACACATCTTCCTGAAAGATGGCATCCCAACTGGTTACTATGTAACATGCAAGCTTGTCCCAAAACACCCATCCCTTTGTACCAGACTTATACCCCACAAAGATGAGAGGATGCAATCTGGGAGTGAGCTTACTGCAGAGGTGGTCAGGAGTCCATACCCAAGCATGGCACCCAAAAACACAAAGGTGAGAGATGTCAGGAGGGGCAGATGTAGGTGACCATGCAGCAGTAAGAGTCTGCTATTGTAGGCAATGCATGGGAAAAAGGTTGTAGGTGTGGACAGCAGCCCACATGGCCAACTCCCAAAAACTGGGAGAGAGACCAGCATTGTGAAGAAGTAAGAGAGTGCAGTCAAGGATGGTGTGGTTCCATCTCTTGGTGCATCTGTTTTGCTGTGGTGAATACAGTATGGTTTTCTGGTGCTCCACCCCTTTCATGAGCAGAAGATCACTGATGACCTTACCTTTGTTGACATACTCCCCCCCTCAGTCAGAGTGGAGGGTAGAAGGCTAACAGCTGAAGAGGTTGTGGATGTGAGTGAGGTAGCTATCCAGAGCAGCAGAGAACTGATCTTTGCTCTACAGGAGGTAGATGGTACCAAAGCCAGAAAAGTTGTCAAGAAAAGAGGTGAAGTACAGAGCCCCAGAGCCAAGGTGTGAGGCACATGCTAGGACAGCGAGGTCACAACTGAAAGAGGAGGGGATTGATGAAAGGGGAGACAATACACCCTAAGAAGAGTCACACTGTATAGTGGATATCTCAGATGTATAAAGCTGAAGAGCTATCTACTACATGAGAGTCTTTATATACTACAGGGATCAGTGCACAGACCATGTGCTGTCACTGTAGGGCAGGTGTATGTAAATAAGATGCACAGCATCTGTGAGAAGTATCAGTAAGTGATGTGCAGCATCACACTGCATCAGTAAGCATCTGTGGGAAATGTAGTCATAAATGTGCAGTAAGTGGCCCAATGACTAAATGAGTATGAGTCATAGATAATCGCGATAAGATCTACTGATGATCTGATAAGATGAGATAAGATATCTCTAGTAGATCTTGAGTGATAAGGATGAAAGAAATTGTAAAATGAAAAGAAAAATAAGTACATCCTGACACAAGGGCTGCTGCACTGACAGGCCTGACAAGGTCTGAATGGACCATGCTGAGCACTTTGGTGGCATGTGAGTGAGAAAGGTGAAATGAGGGATGAGGGAACCTCCCAGCAAGACAGCCAGTGCAAGGGGATGAAGAGGGATCAGACAAGGGGGCATAAAACTGGCAAGTTATGACAATTGAATATGGGTAATCACTGCAGTAGAGAGGTGCCCAAAACAACCATGTCAGGTGTGGAGTGTCAGAGAGATAAGGGCATGGATGGACAGGGCATGGGTCATGGTGAGCCAATACATACCATCCTCCAGAAATCCAATGCTGAATATATGGCCATCCTGGGAGATGATGCATTTCCTGTTTTCATAGACAATCCAAAAACCAGTCTGATCAAGCTTGCTGATGGAAAGAAACTATACAGAAGCACTAAGAATGTGAAGGAGACCCAACAGCTGCAGAGACACACAAGTGCCATCAGGGAGTTAGTGTTCCTGCATGCTGGATCCTGTTCCCACACATGGAATAGTGGAACCATTCCCTACAGTGATGTTCCAAAGGTGAGTGAGTTGTATGATGTAAAGTTGGAATGACAGGGTGATATATGATTGGTACATCCAGAGTCTAGCATCCAGTGGCCACACCCAACATAGTAGCAAGCATCAATTTGCAAAACAGAAGACAAGTGGTTCAATGTGGTACTGGAGGCAGTATTGCCAGTAGGTCCTCTATCCCTATCTTTTCCTCTCTTCTCCAGCCATGCCCTCACATCTGCTGGCATGCTGTGCAGGGCTCAGCAAGTGTCAACAGTGTGGTTCTTTCACTTGCAGTGAGTGCAAAAGGCAGTGTTGCAATGGGCAGGAGCTGATGATGTTTGGAACATGGACAGTGTGGATTGAGGCTTCAATCTAGCTTCTTCATCCAGGATTCAGCCACAGACATCTCCAAGGTTGAGCTGTCTGATATCAGAGGATGCTAGGACAGAAGAAGAGAAGTGGCCCCAGACAGAAGGAAGTGCATGTAAGAGGATGAAGCACATTTGCTGTTCTGTGATGTCAACACTGGAAGCCATGAGGTACTCTTGTGAAACTAGGAGCATGTTGAGTTGTGGCATAAGAGGTGAGTGCATGTCATATTTGCAAGTGAGAAGTGATTGGAATTGAACAAATGCAGCCACAGCTGATTGCTTGCAATAAACTCCTTTCAGCAGCTCCCATGCATGTTGTGTGTGAACAGTGTCAGGGGCAATCATAGTAGAAGGTTGAGTACTGCAATGCATGGAGATGATGGTCTTTGCTATCTCATCATTGTCTTTCCAGTGTTGAGGCTCTTCTTCATTGGTTGTGGTGATGATGGGTAAACCTCCCTCAGCTTCTTGGGTAGATATTAGAGCAGTGATGGTGGGTTTGGAAATGGTGTACCAGACACCCATAATGATGAGAGCCAATTTTACCACATTTTCCCACTGATGGTAGTTGTCTGATTTTTCAAGTGTGATGTTGATTTTTGGGACTGATACCAAAGATGAGGAGTGAATGAGTTTGAGGTTGATGAGAAAGAGTGCAATGTGAGGTGATTGAGTGAGGATTGTAATCCCAAGTGCAAGCAAGGAGAATAGAGTAGTGCATATGACCTGGGCAGGGCCCATAACTCGATGAACACAGGTCATGCATGGAGAGGGGAGAAGGAACTTGAATAGTTCTTATTTGTATACAGTAACACTTGTTTGCACAGGTTATGGCAGGCAAGAAGAATCAAGGATGACATGAACAGCAAGTGTAGAGAATGCCTGCATAGGGAGAAGAAGGACAACATGTCCTGCAGCAGTAAGAAGTGATGTGGACAACAGTAGGTTGCCACAAGTAGAGAGAGAGCTGCAAGGTGTGTAAGAAAAAGTGGAGGACTCACTCAGTGTGTACAAGACAACAACTGAGGAGTTTGAATCATATGTACTACATCTTATATAGTGTTGTAGAGTATAGTTAAAGCAGAGAGGAAATGCAGAAGTACAAGGATGCCCAAAGATATGTAGGACATGCATCATCCAGAGTAGATGTGGTGTGAGAGTGAGGAGAAGCTCTGTGGGTTTGTGGAGAAGTAAGAGTGTGTCATAAGTACATAAGAATGTGTAAAGGGGAAATGCCAAACAAAAATGTAGTGTATGAGTGATAGCAACATACAAATGTTCAACAACACTGTAGTCTACTCATAGTAAGTACAATGGTGCACAGACCAAGGAGCTATAGACAGATTAAGTGTGTATGTATTGATGAGCATCACATGCATGTAACACCAGAAAATGACCTTCAGTGACATCAGGTGAACACAGCAACATTAACATGCTGCACACAATAATCTTTCACAGTTGCATCAATTGCACATTTGTTTAGGTGTTAAAATACAGGACTGATAGGCCAAGATGTGGTCCATGGGGTCATGAGTCATGAAGTCAGCATTTGGTGTGATTGGAGCTTGTCCTCTTTCACTCATCCATTATAGTATGATACTTTATTCATTCATGCCCAGACTCCACCTCATATCAAATATCCATATGATCAATTCTATGTGTAAATTTTCTGTTTTGTTTTGTTGTGCTCCAGCCTTGGAGCTAGACTTGTATTTATATTGTGCCTCATCAGCCAAAATGAATAGATTTCCCCCACCCACAATTTGTCTCCCCTCTACCATGTGCTAAGAGTGGCCTATTGGACAGTCTTAGGGAAGTTCTGATATGATAATACCCCTGGTAACAAGGTGGTTGATACACACTTGATAGATGTAATAACCATTTCTGATGACAATGAAGAGAGGGATCAACAAGATAGTGATAAGGATAATTCCACCAATAACTAGCCAAGGATCCAGAATGATGAGTGTAGGAAGTCTGAGTGACATTTTAAAGTGACTTAGAGTTCTTAGACTTAGTTCTTAGGAGTGAAGCGAGATGAAGGGTGAGCTTTAGATCAAGCACAGTATAGGAGAATCCCTAGATTGTGAAGTTGACAAGACTGGAGTTTAAGACTGCCAGTCTTTCAACTATTTATACTAAACTAGAGTCATAAGTATAGTAAGGTTGTGCAGTAGTGTGCAGTATTGTGCAGCAATACTTGATAATGCACAGTAATGTGCAGTAGAACATGTCCATTGTGTAAGTAATGTGACCTGCGACAAGCACAAAATGAACTATGGGTAAACAAAGATAAATAAAGATGAAAAATGATGAGTCCTTGCTAATTATATAGTAACAGTCCTTAGCAAGTAAATGTTATAATAAATAAAGACAGATAAAAGAGAAACAGATAAGTCTAATATAGTACCTGGAGCTAAGCTCACACTTAAGTATATAAATACTCAAGTACTATAAAAGAGAAAGAAATGATGAGTCCTTACTAAGTAAAGTGGAGCTAAGCTCACACTTGTAGTAATAATACTACACTTTACTAGTAAGTAAGATAAAAGAAGAAAAAAGGAAAAAGGAAACTGTTACAAGGTGCCAAAGCAAGTGCCTTGTAACACCATCTGAGTCAGATTGTGAAAGGCACATTCTGCTCCCACCCTCCACATATCAGTGTATACACTAAAGTGTATGTGTGTGTACAGTAGGATAACCAAAAAAGATGGAGGACATTAGTCAGCTACAGTCATCAACATCAGTAAGCAATGCACAGCATTGCATAGCATCAATAAGCAACTGTGGGAAATGTAGTCATGACTGTGTAGTAAACAACCTGATGACAAGTAAATATGAGTCATAGATAATCACAATAAGATCTACTGATGATCTGATAATATGAGATAAGATAACTCTAGTAGATCTTAAGCAATAAGATCAAAAGAAATCATAAAATGATAAGAAGAATAATATGTTCTGACAGTTAATCCCTCACTATCATTGGTTAGACACAAGAAACTGTTTTGATGGGACCCTAATATCAGGTGTCTCTGGATTTTGTGGCACCATCATGCTGCATGTAAATTTACTATGAAATATACCAACTTAGAAAACATGTCATCTTGCATCACCAATGGTCTTGTGAGCCATGGAGCATGGTATCACACATTCATGAACTTTGTGCTCTTATCACTCTAGCATGTGCCATCACCATCAAGAGGAATCACAGATGCTGTTGTTCATCCTGGACAATCACCCACATTGATGCTGGCATTCATGTTCACTGTTATGAGGCACTTGCTTTGGCACCTTGTAATGTGTTTCTTTTTTCTTCTTCTTTATCTTACTTACTATAGGTGTAGTATTAACTACAATTGTTGAGCTTAGCTCCTACTTATAGTAAGGACTCTATTTCTCTTGCTTTATAGTACTTTAGTATTTACTTACTAGAGTGTGGGCCTAGCTCCAAGTACTATAACGCATCTTCCTTTCTTCCTTATCTTTCTTTCTTTATTTACATTTATTTGCTAAGGACTATCACTATACAATTAGCAAGGACTCATCCCATCTTGTCTTTATTTGTCTTTGTTTATCTCTTGTTTCACTTGCACTTGTGGTTACTTTACAATTAGCTTACTATGGACACATCTCAGGTCACATGACTCCATTGATTGCTGCACGATTATCATTGATATATGAACCTTATTTACTGTTACTATTCTTAGAATTCCTGTTTTGTATAAATCATTGAAAGCCTGGTGGTCTTAACCCCCAGTCTTGTCAACTTTGCAACCTAAGGATTCTCCTACAGTGTGCTTGACCTAAGCTCACTATGGCCTTGCACTATTCTCTAAGAACTAAGTCTAAGATCTCCAAGTCACTCTAAGTGTCACTAATACATCCTAACCTTGTCACTCTGGATCCTCATTTAATCATCAGTGGTATCATCCTCATCACTATCTCATTGATCCCACTCTTCATTGTCATTAGGAACATCTACTATGCTTACCAAGGATGATGATGATGATGATGATGATGATGACAATGACAATGACAATGATGGTGACCATGACAACCATCATGGCAACAACACTGCTGATGAGCACTTACCATTAACAATGTTCCTGGCCAGCCATCTATGGAAGCAGTATCTGACCCTTCCATCACCACCATCTCCCCAAGATGTCAGTCAAGACTCACCTGAGCAATATGAAGATGCATTGTACCAAAGCATCTATCAGTACCTTCAGTCAAGAGAAGACCCAGAGTGATGGATGAACAATTGATGGGCAACAATACCTGAAGATGATGACTCCTGCTACAGAGCCTTCCTGAAGATCATGTCTTTCAGGGAATTGAGAGGCAATAGACACCAGAAATAGGCCTATCAAGTGCCAGGCAATTGGACACCAAGCCCCTACACCATGAACCTCCAAACCAGGTAATATATATTATTGAGATAAACTGGAAATGTAACATGGGAATGGGTACAGGTTGGAGGACATAAGTAGGGGAGTGGCTGATGCAAAGCATAATAGTGCAATTCCTGATAGCTACAATTATATATTATAACCAATGCCAGTGTAGTACTGTATGGATAATACTTAGAGGTATGGGCCATTGCATGTATGGCAATAAAGACAGTTCCTGTAGTATAAGGTGGTGGAATATCATGAGTGAGCACAGGACAACATGATGGTTATATGTATATTCACTTGCAAACATGTTAAACACCAGGGAACTGGAAGCCACTGCATGGCAGTGTCAGGCTCACATTGGAGTGAAGGAAATGGAGTATTGGTAGAGGATATTGGAGATCTGAGGGAACAATTAGGAAAATCTGCAAACTGTGACACTGTAAGCTGAAATGCTTGCCTTATACTTCAGCTCATCACACCAAGCAGAGTGGAGCCAAGCAGAGCAGTGATGAGAGGTGAGCAGATGAGTGTTATGAACATGCCCTAGAAACACCCTACTATTTTTCTGTTTTTCCTGATTTACCCCATATCATTCTGACTTGTTTTCCTCTTGTTTCACTTTGACCACTGTAGCTTTCCCACACTTCACACTTATGTAAGCATTGTGTCCCTTCATGATGCCTTACCTGGGGCATACCTGTTGTATCTGTACATGTTCCATGAATTGCCTCATGGCTCCCATGAGGTGTATAACATGTTATACATTTCTCTTATTGTGTCCATTTTGTATCATTCTATCCTGATGCCATTCTTGTCTCTCCAGCACCTGTGGGAGGCCCTATATATGCATACCCTTGACTAGTGTAGTACTTGTACCCTTACTTGACCATGTTAGGGACTATTCAAGCTTCTCCACTTGTTAGCTTCCTGTGAGGCTGATGTCTGCCAGCAAGGTCACACAATGTATAGAGAAGGGAGGATGGGCTAACACCAGAGATGAGATCATGCTTTATGTAAATGGATATCTCAGATGTATTCAGCTGAAGAATAACTATGATACAGCTGAAGTATATATACTAATGGAAACCTATGCATGGACCATATGTCTACTATAGGGCAGGTGTATCATAAAGGAATGCACAGCATTCCTGTGAACAATCAATAAGCAACTTGCACAGCATCAGTAAGGATGTGCAGCATCTGTAAGAAGCTCTGTAAGCAACTGTGAGAATGAGTCATGTGTGCATAGTAATAAGTCTGATGACAAATGATTTTGAGTCATAGATAATCATGATAAGATCTACCAGTGATAAGATAAGATAAGATAAGATAAGATAAGATATCTCTAGTAGATCTTGAGTGATAACAGTAAGAGAAATCATAAAAATGGAAAGAAAAATAAAGCATCCTGACAAATACCCCCTCTTTTAGGGCAAGATGACTTGATGACATACAATATTCCAGTAGAGCCAAAACCTCCTTCTCCTCATGTAGTATCATCCAAACCTTTGACTTCTTGAACATCAGCAATCAATATATGTGCCAGGATCAATTGGGCAATGTGATCACCAGGATTAATAATGAATTCACTTTTGCCAAGATTAACAATGAGTATTTTCAATGTTCCCCTATAGTCTGAATTGATGACACCAGCACCAATATGGATAGAATTATTAACAGCCAAACCACTGCAAGGCACAATATGGCCATAACAATGATCTGGTATAGCTGAGGTGATTTGGGTGTCAACTGTTCGCACAGGAATGAACCAACAGTCAGAAGGAGGAAGCACATGGTATTGAGGATAGCAAGAGTGCATTGCAAAGTGGTGTGGCCTAAGCCACAGAGTAGGGAGACATGGTAAGACATACTAGCAGATGTCTTAGAGTGGTACAAAGTGGGGGTGTAAGTATATGTAGTGTCTGCTGAACTAGGTTCAGGCAGAGTGTGAAGTGTGGGTTTGTTGATTGTGGTATAAGAACGTGTTTGTAGGTGATGTAAGTGTGTAGAATGTGTGTCAGAGGAACGTAATAGAGATGTGTAACAACATAAGTAAAGAGAAGCTGAATGAATACTGTGGTGATTTCCAACAAACCAATTTCTGACTATGTGAGGGAGTAATGATTTTCTTGGCACTATAGAGGTCTAATCTGGCAGCATGCTCTGATCCTTTGGTGGGTAATTTGGCCAATTCTGAAAGTCATTTGACTGGTAACAAACAATTTTGAATAGTGCAGATGGCAAAAGGATGTTTTATATGGAATTCTTTGACTAGCTTGGGTATGTCTTTGATAATATGAGTAGCTGGTTCCCAGGAATTTTCATCTTCTGGGTAGTTTTTCCATTTGATAAGGTATTGGACTCTTCCTCTGTTCCATCAGCTATTCAAAATTGTTTCAACTTCATATTGTTCAATACCATCTTTTATAATGGGTGGAGGCAGTGGTTTGATAATTCTCTCAGGAATTTCATTGGGAGTATATGGTAGGAGTTTGGCAACATGAAAGACTGGATGGATTTTCATAGATTTTGGTAATGCCAGTTTGTATGCATTATTTGACAATACCTCTATGATTGGATATGGTCCAAGTCATTTATAATCCAATTTCCTGGTAGGTCTTCCTGATTGAATGTTTGTCATGTCCAACCAAACCTTTTCTCCAACTTTATATATGGGTGTAGCTCCTCTGTGAACATCATAGTACTTCTTCATATCATCAGCCACTTTCCTCAGTACTGATTCTGCATCATCTCTCATCCTCTTCATTCCTTTGATAAAACTTTCTACCAATTCAATAGTGGACATCTTGCCCAATTCAAAACCCATTCTTGGATTCTGTCCAGAGTTGATCATGAATGGGGAGTACTTGGTCAATGTGTTTACTCTGTTATTATAACAGAATCCTGCCATAGGTAGCCAATCCATCCAATCTTATTGTCTATGGTTGATGAGGATTCTGAGATACTGTTCTATCTCTTGATTGATTCTTTCAGTTTGACCATCTGTTTGAGGATGATAGGCAGTAGACAAGGCAGTTTTAATGCCTAGTAACCTATTTAACTCCTTCATCATTTTGGAAGCAAATTGAGGTCCCTGATTGGATATGATCTTTTCAGGGAGTCCATGATGCTTCCAGACATTGTCTCTGAACATCTTTGCCACCCCTTCAGCAGTAACATCAGAGGTTGTTGTGTTTATGTGGATCATTTTTGAGAACTGATCTATGACCACAAGTATTGAATCATATCCCTGGCTTTTGGGTAATTGCATGATAAGATCCATAGATATGATTTGCCAGGGATTTGATGGTATTTCATTGGGCATTAATTCCCCTTGTGGTTTCTTTGTAATTGTTTTTGTTCTCTGACAAACATTGCAACTCTTGACATATTTTCCAATGTATGCAGCCATTCCTTTCCACCAGAAGGTTCTCAATACCAATTCTAGTTTTCTCCACTGTCCTGGGTGTCCTGTGATCAGAGTGTTGTGGCATTGTTTAACAACTTCTGCTCTGCAGCTGTCTGGGACAAGGATCTTGTCTTTGTATGTGAGTAGTCCTTGTTTATTTTGTCCCCAGCTGGCTATAGTAGCTGTCTTCACTTCATCTGCTGTTAACTCTGACCACATCTTAACATCTCCATCTTTTTCCTGTTCATCTGCTATTTTCTGAAGAAGTGGAATGTTGTTTGTCAGAATTGCTTGGATGTGATTCAGTTTTGTGAAAAATTCTTGTTTGAGCAATATGACATCTTCATTGTCATTTTCCACCCCCTCTTTATGATCCACTTGTCTCAAGAGGAGATCTAGTTTGGCTAAACTCTTTCCCAGTCAGTGGGAAAGGAGGAAGTTGAACCTAGAAAGAAACAAAGACCATTGAGCCTGGTGATGGTTAGGTTTCTGGGCACTCATAAAGTACTCTAGGTTTTTGTGATCTGTGAGGATTGTGACTGGACTATCTGTTCCTTCTAGATAGTGTTGCCATTGCTCCAAAGCATGTATAACAGCAAGCATTTCCTTGTTGTATAGGCTGTAATTCCTCTCTGCAGGGGAAAGGCCTTTGCTGATATATGCTACTGGATGCCATTTTTCATCATCTCTCAACTGCAACAATACTGCTCCTGTAGCATAACCTGAACTGTCTGCTTTTACAAGATATGGTCAATTGGGTTCTGGAAAGACTAAAACAGGTTTTGAACATAACACTGTTTTGAGGTTTTCAAATGATGTTTGCTGTTCTTGATTCCAATGCCATTTTATATCTTTTTGTAGCAGAAAATTGAGGAGTTTAGCTATATCTGAGAATCCTCTGATAAAATGGTGATAAAAGTTGGTAAAACCCAAAAATGAGTGAACTTCTGTGACTGAAGTTGGTGTTGGCCAGTCTGTGATTCCTTGGACTTTGATGGGGTCCATCATGATTTTGTTGAAGGATATTTTAAGACCAAGATAATCAATTTCTGTCTTTTAGAATTCGCATTTTTCAGGTTTTAAATAAAGTTTGTTATCACATAATATCTTCAACACCTCTTCCACTATGATTTTGTGTTCTTCCAACAGTGCCATGAAGATCAGGATATCATCCATGTGGACCACCACTTTTCCTTTCACTATCAACTCTCTGAAGAGATGATTCACCATAGTTTGAAATGTGGCTGGGCTATTGGTGAGTCCAAAGAACATAACAAGAGGTTCATATAATCCTCAATTTGTGATGAAGGCAGCCTTCCATTCATTGCCTTCTTTTATACAAACATTGTTATATCCCCATCTGATATTGAGTTTGGTGAAGTATTTTGTGCCTTTGAGTTTGTCAATCAGTTCTGAAATGAGTGGTAATGGATAAGAGTTTTCAATTGTGATCTCATTGAGGCATTGGTAATCTTGAATTGGATGTAATTCTCCTGATTTCTTTTTGATAAAGAAGAAGGGAGATGCCATTGGTGATTTGGACAGTCTGATTTGTCCTGATTTCAAGTTTTCTTCAATAAACTTCTCCAACTCCTGTTGCTCCATAAATGAAAGATTATAGACTTTCCCCATATGCATTTTCATGTTTGGTTTCAATTTGATTGCATGATCCCAGGCCCTTTTGGGTGGTAGTTTGTCAAATGATTCTTTTGTGAACACTGATTTGAAACCATGATATGCTCTGGGTACTATCTCTTCAAAAAATTTCTTTATCTTTCATTTCTCTGCTTTGATTGTGAGATCCTGAGATATATTTGATATGAATGCTTCCAATTCAGGATTTCCAACCATAATGCATAGCACTTTGTCTTCTTTTTCTATCATGTCCTCATCTTCATTGTCCACTTCCTTCAAGTCAGGAACTTCTTTCTTCTTCTTCAATTTATGTTCCTTTCTTTCTGCTACTACCCTGACATGACATCATCATGGGCATCTCATGAATTTCACCTTCCCAGTTTCCCAATCTATTTCTGGATTGTGGATCTTTAACCAAGTTTCTCCCAGGATGAGGTGGACTTTTCCTAATCCTGTTACACAGGACATTGTTCTTTCCATGTGATTTTGAATTTTGATTATTAGATCCACAGTTTCTTTGATAGAACCTCATTCATTTCTTGTTCCATCAACATTGTAGACTGGAATTGTGACAGGGAGTTTCTTGGTTACTTGATGATTGCTTTTGATGAATTCTTCATCTATGTAGCATGTAGTTGCTCCCAAGTTGACCAAGGCTTGAATGGCAATTTCCTGTCCACTGTCTGGTCTTTTTATTTCCAATTCAGTCATAGGAAGTTCTACTCTTGTTCCCATGATAATGTGCTTTTCTTTTTCTAGAGAGGGCATACTCTCTGATGTCTTCCTCTTTTCAGTCTTTCCTTCAGATGCAATGTGATTAAATATTTCAACTGGATCACATACATTGGCATGGTCAACAGTGCTGTCATCTGGGGTAAGAACTGAAAAACAATTTGACAAAGTAGTGACATCAACTACTCATCCTTTCCAAAACCCACTTCCTTTGCAATTTTCTTAACTGCCTCATCATTCAACATCTGTGTGAATTCCTCCATCATCATCCCTTGCATTTGTTCATGTATTGTGCACAGCTTCTCTTTCTTCCTATTGGGGCACTCCCTCGATATGTGCCCCTTTTCTCTGCAGTTGAAGCAAATAATCTTGTGACATCTCTGTGCACATCCATTGGTACAGTGTCATTGCTGGTCTTATGGGTGGATGCAGAAGGATTAGTGGCTGCTGTGGGAGTGTTAGTGTTTTGGTTGTATCTGGATCCCCAGCTTGAGGATCCCCTGTCTGCTACCAATTGTTTGAACTCATGCATATGTCGATCCATGCTCTGTGCCATCTGTTGCCATGCTAGATATGTGGTAGGGGGAGGGTTGATGTTATAGATTCTTTGAAGAAGGTCCATGTTCAATCCTCTTTTATAGCAGTCAATAAGTGCTTCTTCATCATACTTTGTTTTTGCTGCTATTAAGAGGAATTCTGTAGTGGATTCTTCTGCTGATTTTCCCCCTTGCCATATTTTGTGTAGTTGTTGTTGCACCATCTGAGCTTCATCAGGATCCCCAAATTGTGCATGAAGTTTCATATTGAAGTCCATCCAATTTGCGAATGGTTCTGGATAGATTGGATTATTTGGATGGACTTCATGTAGTTGTTGTTTTGCAACTACTAGGTTCCTCCAGGCTTCTGCACTTCCTCCTATCATATAGGATAAGGCATACATGATCCTGTTGCTGTCTGTCCATGTTTTTTTTGCTGCAAATACAAGAAATAGTTCTTGTATGAAAGAATCAAGTTTGTCATGCTTCCCCAAGTATGGAGTAGGTGATGAAACTTTTACCCAGTGTTGGGCAAACACATGGCCCATGGGGGCAGCAGTGAGGCCAGAGATATTTGTTAAAGGTAGTGTTGGGATTTGGGGGGCAGATAGCATCAATGTTATTTTGGCCAAGGATTTGGTAATCTCAACCAATGCATTCCCCATTTCCAAGCTGTGTGTTTGTTGTTGTTGTTGGGCTATTTTCAACTGTTCTATCTTGTGCCTCATTATCTCCAGCATATCCTCCAAGTCCACTATCTGAGTCGCCATTGGCATTATTCAGTCTGTGTCATCCATCCTTTCTTCCAACAAATCTGGTATTATTGGTACTGGTTCTCTTGCTTGCCAATTTGATGGACCACTCATCTGATGATTTCTCCCCTAATGATGAATTGTTGGGGGAGCAAATTGTAATATGGGCTGGTTCTTTCCCAGTAGTGAGGAAAGAAATGCCACAGGAATTCTTCAGGATGAGTGGTGTAGTATGGGTTG
>QLPN01001006.1:0-125723 GCA_003314395.1 Albatrellus ellisii
AGGAGACTCACTTTGGGGAGGATGGATACCCAGTCTATGCCAGGCCAGACAATGGGTGCACCTTCACAAAACACCTCAACCAAGATAAGGTCCATGTGTTCACCAACTGTGATGTCATCCCCTACAACCCCTACCTACTTGCAAAATATGCCTGCCATATCAATCTGGAGATCAGTGCCTCAATCAAGGCAGTCAAGTACATCCACAAGGGTCCAGATCAGGCTACTGTGCAGGTTGGGGATGTGTATGAAGTCCAGGACTACATTGATGCATGCTACATTGGTCCTTCAGAGGCATGCTGGCACATGTTTGAGTTCTCCATGCACCAGGAGCTCCCCACAGTCTATTGCCTTCCTGTCCATGTGGAGAATGAGCAGCAGGTCTACTTCCAAGCAAGTGATGACCATGAGGAAGTCCTGGAGTGCCCCTCCACCAAAAAGACCCACCTGACAGAGTGGTTCAAGGCCAACCAGCAGTATCCTGACAGTGCCCTGCCAGTACTTCTACCAGGACTTTCCTCAGCACTTTGTGTGGGAGTCCAAGGGGCATCAGTGGAAGCCAAGACAGAGGGGCTTTGCCATTGGTCACATGTACTTTGTCCATCCATCTGCTGGGGAGCACTTCTACCTCAGGATGCTTCTCACCATCATCAAGGGGGCAACAGACTGGAATGATCTGCACACTTGCAATGGGGTGGTCCATGAAACATACAAGGCTGCCTGTCTTGCTAGAGGTCTCCTGGAGGATGATGGTGAATGGGATCAGTGCCTGCAAGAGGCTGGGGAGATGCAGACTGGTGGTCAACTGTGCTCTCTCTTTGCCTCCATCCTCTATCACAGCAACCCATCTAACCCTGCCATCCTGTGGGATCATCACAAGGCAAAACTATGTGATGATTTGCACCATGTCCTCCCACATCTCAACTACCCTGATCCCACTGAGGAGCAGATCCATGACTATGGCCTCTACCTCCTTGACAAGATCCTCAGCAAGATGGGCAAGCACCTCCTCGACTTCCCTCCCATGCCACTCCCCCAGCATCACTGGCAAGTTCTTGGCAACCTCCTTGTGCAAGATGAGCTTGATCATGACATCTATGACCTCACTCTGCAAGTTGAAGACCATTACTCTACCTTCAATGAGGAGCAGAAGTCTGCCTTTGATGCTGTCATGGCCTCTGTTGATGGGAACCAGGGCAAGACCTTTTTCCTCCACAGTGCAGGAGGTTGTGGGAAGACATACCTGTGCAACACCATTGCTGCTGCTGTGCATTCCAAGGGCAAGGCTACTCTCTGTGTTGCCTCCTCAGGCATAGCCTCACTTCTCCTAGATGGAGGTTGCACTGCCCACTCTCGCTTCAAGATCCCCATCTCCCTCCATGAAACCTCCACCTGCAGTTTGAAGCACAACTCTGACCATGAGGGGCTGTTGAAGGAGACTGGGATCATCATCTGGGATGAGGCACCTATGCAACATTGCTATGCCATGGAGGCCCTGGGTTGTACCTTGCAAGACCTGCTGGAGGATGGGGTTGCATTACTGTACTCTTTGGTGGGGACTTTCACCAAATTTTGCCTGTCATCCCCAAGGGTTCCAGACAGCAGATAGTCAATGCTTCCCTCTGTTGCTCTCAGCTCTGGAAAAGTACCACCATCCTCCACCTAAAGCAGAACATGTGTCTTGACCATACCCCAGGCAGTGCTGCTTTTGCTCAGTGGTTGCTTCAAGTTGGTGCTGGAGGTCCCAACCCATCCATCAAACTCCCCACCAGCATGCACCTCTCAGAGAACACTGTCCAGATGCTCATTGACTCCATCTACCCTGGGATTGCAGATGCAGGGGAGAAGCCTGACCAATACTTCCTGGAGCACACCATACTCTCCTCTAAGAATGACACTGTTGATGATCTCAACTCTGCTATCCTTGCTCAATTTCCTGGAGAAGATACCAGCCTGTTCAGTGTTGACAAAGTCAGGAGTGGCCAGGAAGACTACCTCATTGAATACCTCAACTCTCTCAATGTCTCTGGCATCCCCCTTGCCCACCTTCATGTCAAAGTTGGCTGTCCCCTCATGCTCCTCAGGAATATGGACCCATCCCATGGACTCTGCAATGGGACTCACCTATTGCTGCTGGAGGTCAAACCACATGTTCTCAGGTGTCACATCTTGGGTGGCAAGCATGCAGGCAGGGTTCTGTTCATCCCCAGGATGGTCTTGGAGCCCTCTGAAGAGTCACTGCCCATTCCTCTATCATGCTGCCAATTCCCAGTTTGCCTTGCCTTTGCCATGACCATCAACAAGTCACAAGGCCAATCACTCACTCATGTTGGGTTGGACTTGCACTCTGGGGTTTTTTCCCATGGTCAACTTTATGTTGCATTGTCATGCTGCACTTCTGGAGATAGGATCAATGTTCTCTTCCCAGAGGGTTCCCAGGAGAGATCAACCTTGAATGTGGTGTATCCTGAGGTTTTGCAGAATATCTTGCCAGGGCCTTGGTGAGTTTTGTTGCTAATAGACTATATAACACTTTCTAATTTAATGTGGTGTAGAAGGAGCAGCAGCAGCAAAGCAGGGAGTGGAGTGTTCAGGCAAGATTGGTTTCTGTACTGGATTGGTAAATTGTACTGTTGAATTGCACTATTGTATTATACTTACATATTCTCTCCCATCCTAGGTGAGGGCACAGGGTTTATGGTGGAAGGGAGGTGATTGGGATTGGTGTATTGGTTTGGAAATTGGAGTTGGTTTGTGAACTGGGATTGGTCTGCAAATAGATAGAGAAATGTTTCCTTTTATTCCCTATTGGAACAGCATATGTATACCTCTTATTCTCTGGATACTTCTTTGTCTGTAAATGGGTAGAGCACTGTTTCCTTTTATTTTCTGTTGTAACAACCTATGTATACTTTCACAGATAATGTCCTATTACTCCATGTTGCAATGCAACAGGTTTTTACAGGGCAGGGACAGGGACATTGGTGAGGAATGTTGCAACTCATTTAACTATGTCCATTTAGTCAATGTTGCAATGCAACATTGAATTATGAAGCATCATCTGTGAAAGTATACATAGCTTGTTGCAACAGAAAATAAAAGGAAATAATACTCTATCTATCTACAGACCAATTCCAGTGTAAAAGCCTGTTGCATTGCAACATGGAGTAATAGGACATCATCTGAGAAAGTATACATAGGTTGTTGCAGCATAAAATAGAAGGAAACAGTACCCTATCTATCTACAGACTAAGTCCAATTTATAGACCAATCCCAACCTATAGATTGATTCCAATTGCCTCCAGCTATGAAGTAAAGACCTATCTTATTGGATTGCAACATTAAATAAAGCAGACATAGTTAAATGAGTTGCAACATTCCTCACCAATATCCCTGTCCTATCCCTGTCCCTGCCCTGTCTCTGTCCCCATCCCCAGTGATCATCACTGGCTATCATCCATGAAAACCCATACCCATAGCAATAATGGCATGGAATAGTATTGTAGATTGCAAATAGATAGAAGGACAAAAAAAACACCTCTTAAACTGTGAAAAGACAAAGCAAAACAGAAACATCAGCCATATAGTTACTATTGTAGACTGGAAAACCAATAGACCCATACCCATACCCATACCCATACCCATACCCAGGCATATCTATTGGCAAAGCCTATGCAGGTGCATTGTACTGACAATGATCACTACCCATCTATCTCCCTGTCCATCATCTCAGGAACACTGCACCTGAGCAAAAGGAAAGTAAAAGAGAAAATATGAATATGATAATCAACACTGCCAAAGCAATTAAGTGTAGATGCATAAAAATAGAAGACAAACATGATTGTATAGCCAAAGTACTCATGGATATAGTAGCATGATTCAATACAAAAAAACATAGGCCAAACAGAACCTACCAAGAGGTTTGCACAATGTATAGATAGAGTAAACATCTGTTGGATTGAAATATCAACTAATAAGACATAATTACAGTTGTAGATATATATATTGCAACAGAGAATAAAAGGAAAGAATGATAGATGTAAATGGAAGTGGATGAACAATAGGCACAAAGTTAAATAGTTTTGATAGTTCTGTTGACAGAACACATACCTGTGGTGTTGTAGGGAAGTTAATGGTTCCTATGTGAGTTGAGGATGAAAGAAAGGAAAAAGAGGGCACAATGTTCATCTGCCAGCATACACCAGCACAGTGCAGTGCACATGCAGGAAGAATGTGTGGCACACAGTGTGGCAGTAGCACAGGCAAGGTGGCTGCACTGTTTGTATGGTGGCAGCACAGGCAGGTAGGGGGCCATGCACTGTTGACAGTGGTGACATGAGTGTGTGGGCCAGCATAGAGAGGGAGGTATGCACCATGGACATGGGCAGTGAGCAAGAAACCTGCCATGCTGTGCTGGAACAGCAGTGGCATGGGTGTGCATGTGGGTGCAGCACCCTGGTACAGTGGCAGTGTGGGTGGCCAGGCAGGGTTGTAATGGCTGTGTGCTGTTTGTACAGTGGTGGCACTGGTGGTATGGGATTGCCATTGTTGACACAGTGGCTGTGTGCAGGTGGGCAAAGGGGAAGGGATGTACCAATTTTCTGCATCATCTTGAGTGGACATGGGCAGGGTGGGCAGGTAAGTTGCCACACTGTACTGGTATGGTGACCACATGAGTGAGGAGGTGGTGGCTGTGCTGTATTGCCATGGCACAGCAGTGGCATGGGTGGCCAGGTGGTGGCCACCCACTGTTGGTACAGCAGCAGTGCAGGTGGGGAGATGGTGGCTGTGGCTGCATATGTGGGTGCAGCATGGTGGTGGCCATGCACTGTCCATACAGCAGTGGTGCAGGCAGGTAGGGGGCCACATGCTGTTGACACAGTGGTGACATGGGAGCATGGATGTCAGTAAGCAGAAAGAAGTGTGAGAAAAAAGGACACACCCAAATGTGTTCTGTTGAGCCTGTGTGTGATCCATCTGAGTTGCTGCCATCCCTGCAACCCCACTGCAGACAGGTAGCCAAAAAATGAAATGAAATGAAAAAGGAAAGACATACTGAGGCTGAAATTGGTGTGTAGGCACAAATGTGGGGATGTCCACTGCTGTCAACATTGGCATGATGCTGCATTGCCCATGTTCTCCTTGTGCATGGATGCCAATCTCTGGTGCAGGCTGTCACTCAGGATAGAGCACTGTGTGGTGTCACACCTGAGTGACTATGACACAAAGGTGCCAGGCCTGCTGTCATACAACACTGTTGTTATATAAGGTTCTTCACCAACTCTCTTCTTATTTTCCTATCTCAAGATTTCCAGACTTTGTGTTACATTTACTTATATCTTTCTTTGTGCTCATGCATTTGACTTTGTACTTTACCCACACATGTGGCACACTCTTATAGTTCATACTCTGCTGTTACACACAGTTTAAAGGAGTCCTCAGTGGTGCAACTAGCTCTTTCTCTAGTTACTCACTTTGGACTTCAGGTACTGTTACGAGGCACTTGCTTTGGCACCTTGTAACAGTTTGGTTTCCTTTCTTTTTTTCTTTCTTTTCTTTTATATTTACTTATAAGTAAAGTGTAGTATTATTACTACAAGTGTGAGCATAGCTCCACTTTACTTAGTAAGGACTCTATCTTTCTTTCCTTTTCTTTTATAGTACTTAAGTATTTACATACTTAAGTGTGAGCATAGCTCCAGGTACTATATTAGACTTATCTTTTTTCCTTTTATCTTTCTTTATTTATTATAACATTTACTTGCCAAGGACTATTACTATACATTTGGCAAGGACTTCCTTTTTCGTTATTATTTACCTTTGTTTATCTCAAGTTCATCTCACGCTTGTGGCTGAGCCACTTATATCACATGGACGCGTACTTACTGCGCCTTACTGCGCAGATTTGTTTACTTACTGCGCTTTACTGCGTAACTGTACTATAGTTAGATCGCTAGTCTTGTATAAATAGTTGACAAACTGGCGGTCTTAAACCCCAGTCTTGTCAACTTCGCAATCTAGGGAATCTCCTTATACTGCGCTTGATCTAAGCTCGTCAACCACTCGCTTCATTCTTTCTTAACTAAGTCTAAGAACTCTAAAAGCTATTAAGACATCTTACACTAAGTCAAACTGGATCCTCATATCGTTATCGGCGGAATCATCCTCGTAACTATATCGTTAATCCCATTCTTCATCGTCATTCGAAACCTCTATTACATTCATCAAACCAATATTCAAACCTTGGTTACCAGGAGTAACATTCTAGACCTTCCCTAAGACCGCCCAATAGGCCGCTCTTAGCAGGTACTGTACTTATGACTCTGTCTCTTGTTTCTCTAGTTGCTCACTTCAGACTTCAGTCCCCCACTTAGTGTGGTGTCTAGAGTACTCTCCATTGCAATACCACAAGTCCATTATCCTCCTTTAACAGACACACCCAAGGCAGCATGCACAGCACACACAGTACTCACCTTGTGGTTGCCTGAACTCATGGAGAGTGGCATGCACCTCAAGCTCCTGTTGGACATGCGCAAGAGCACCATGTTCTTCTGCAACATTGTGGAGCACATAGTCAGGTTGGATGGGCTGCACAGGCTCATACAGCCCCTCCCCAGTGCATCCCATGCCTGCTCCCCCACACCCATCTTGTGCATGCTCACCCATCACAAGCTCTTCATGCTCACCACCATTGACCTGTCCTTCTCCCTGGCACTGCTCTGAACCTGCATCCCCACCACTGCCCAGTCCCCCAACATGTAGTTGGTGGTGTACCTGTTCATGCACAGACAGCTTGCATGTGAGTTGATTTGGTCTCATGTGTGGCCAGACTCACCAATTTGTGCACTGTGCAGTCACCAGCCAGCACCTCTACCACACACCATGCCTTGCACATGCACTGCACCTGCACAGCCTCATGTCCAAGGCTTTGCACCACCATGTATTCAACCTTGCACCATCACTTGCAGCTGTAGAGGTGGTTACCACCACTGTGCTGTGGGTAGGCATGGGCAAATAAGATGGCTGCCTCATTGCTGCCACCACTGCCAACATTGTGACAACACTGTATCCCAAGCATGCCATGGCAGATGTGCAGTACTGGGCCATGCACAGATGTGCCATGCCCACTGTCATACAACATGCCTGAGGCAGCACACATGGTATGTGTGGCACTCACCATGTGGCTGCTCAACCTCATGGAGAGCTGCATGCTGTTCATACAGTGGCAGTGCAGGTGGTAGGGGAAGGGATGTACCCATTGCCCACATCATCTTCAGTGGATGCAGGCACCAGTACAGTGACTGCATGGCAGGGAGGGTGTGTGGCTGCAGGGCCATATAGTCTGTTGAGGTCAGCTCCAGTATGTAATTTGGTTTTTGTTATGATAAAAAGATATAAGCAGCCAGTCTATGCAGCACATGGTGGTGGTGAGTAGCCAACACATGCTGCATAGATGACAATGTTGAGCAGCCAAATGCATGCAGTGTGGGGGTAGAAGCCCAGGTGTGATGAATAGCCCATGGATGCAGTAAATGGTGGTGGTGAGCAGCCAGTACATGCAGCATGGGGGCAGCAGTGTGAGTGGTTGTAAAAAAAGCCAGATGCACTGCTGTGCTGCACTGGCACACTGCATCACACACACTAGGACCAGTCAAATGGCTAGTGGGCATAGCAATCACCTGACACCAAACAGCACAACTCATATATCTCTCACAACTCACTCTAATCAACATGATCATTGCCCACTTCAACTTAGGTGCTGCACATCCTGTAGCTACACCTCTCAATCCCAATGTCACCCTCACCCATCTCGATTGCCCAACCAGTACTGAAGCCCAATGCAACATGCACCACATCCCGTATCACGAACTAATTGGCTCACTAATGTACCTGGCACTTGGGACACAGCCAGATATAGCTTTCACCATCAACCATCTCAGCCAGTTCTGCAACAGTCCAGGTTGAAGACACTGGCAGGGTGCACAGCATATTGTGCATTATCTAAAAGGAACATGCACCCTCTGGCTTCTCTTAGGCAGCACTGCTCCCATCATGATCCTGGGCTTTACTGACTCAACCTATGGTGGCAGCCCAGGGCCTGACAGCATAGATCCCCACCATTCTACCTTGGGCTACACCTTCAGTCTGGGCAGTGGCAGTATTTCCTGGAGTTCGAAACAACAGGCGATGACTGCCTCCTCAACTTGTGAAGCTGAATACATGGCCATGCATCATGTGGGCAAGGAAGCTCTGTGGTTATGGTCTGTATGTACACTACTCAACCTGGCCCCCACAGCTCCAATGCCCATTGCATGTGACAATCAAGGTGCACTGCAACTCATGCAAGACCAATTGTTCCATAACCACATGAAACACATCAACATACACTACCATGTGGTTTGGGAGATGGTCAATACTGACTGGGTAAAATATTTCTATGTGCCCACCATGCTCAACACCATCGACATCTTTACTAAAGCACTGCTGTGCATCATGTTCACCCAGCATAGGCAACATCTCAGATTGGTAGATGTCCCTGATGCATGTTGAGGAGACCCATCAACTTGAGACCCTTCAACTTGAGGAGGAGTGTTGAAAACTAAGCAATCACAGAACTATATCTGAGCTGAAGTGTCAAGATTCTTTCTATTCACATATGTATGACAGGTGTCATTGTGTTTTTATGTTTCATCCTTCTAGCATTTATAATCCACAGTGTACACAATAACATGTGATTGTGTATGCACTTACATGTGATTCTGATTCACCAGTATGTCCCATACATATAAATACCTGTGAACTTTCACTATTCTCCCTCAGTCATTTCCACTATCAACTGAGGTGAGCTACTGTATATTCTGTACAATTATGTCTAACTGATCACACCTGTAGCTTGTATGCTATAGGTAAGATCCAATATAGTCATTTCCGCTATTGACTGAGCTTGTACACTATAGATTTCTAAAGGTTATGGGCCCTGGGTCCAAAAATTGATTAAGTTTACCAATTATGGACTCACTTCTTAGGAATCATATACTGCTACTCAACGATATGTCAATGACTCACTCCAGCACTGCCTCTGGGACCCTGGGAGCTGTATCAAATGGTGTCACCATGCCCACAAATGTAACACCTGCCCAGCCTACCCCTGCAATACCTACTGGCACCTATTATATGAAAGGTGCTTCTTGCTACAAGGCACTTGCTTTGGCACCTCATAACATTTTCTTTTTTGTTTCTTTTTCTTTTATATCTTACTTACTATAAGTGTAGTAATAACTACAGCAGTGAGCTTAGCTCCTACTTATAGTAAGGACTCATTTCTTTTCTCTTTATAGTACTTAAGTATTTACATACTTAAGTGTGAGCATAGCTCCAAGTACTATATTAGACTTATCTTCTTCTCCTTTATCCTTTTTTATTTATTATAACATTTACTTGCTAAGGACTATTATTATACAATTAGCAAGGACTCATTTATCTCATCTCTATTTACTTCTGTTTATCTCTTGTTCATTTTGTGCTTGTGGCTGAGCCACTTATATCACATGGACATGTACTTACTGTGCAACCTTACTATACTTAGATCCCCAGTTTTGTATAAAAAGTTGACAGACTGGCGGTCTTAAACCCCAGTCTTGTCAACTTTGCAATCTAGGGATTCCTCTTTACTGCACTTGACCTAAGCTCATTACAAACTCACTTCACTCTCTAAAGAACTAAGTCTAAGATCTCTAAGTCACTCTAAGTGTTGCTAAGACATCCTAAACCTGCCACTCTGGATCCTTGTTTAGTCATTGGTGGAATCATCCTCATCACTATCTCGTTGATCCCAATCTTCATCGTCATTAGAAGCATCTATTACACATATCAAGTGCATATTCATTACCTTGTTACCAGGGGTATCATTACAGATCTTCCCTAAGACCGTCCAACATGCCGCTCTTAGCACTTCTTTCCTAATGACCATGGCTTCCATTACCTCCAAACTCTCTGTGATTCCATCACTAAATGATACCAACTATGAGGAATGGTCACACAACTGTTGCAGCACTCTCAGGCTGCTCAATCTTCACCAATTCATTGATGGCCCATATCTTGTGCCCCAAGACACGACTTCCAGTGACTATGCCAAATGGGCACAATATGATCAGGTAACATGGGAATGTATTTGGGCATGGATTGACTTCCATCAGTGCAAGCAGATTAAAAACCACTCAACTTATGTCCATGTATAGTATTTATGGACAAGAAAGGAAGTCAATGAGTAGTCAGCATTGTATAAATGTCAACAGTGGGAAAAGACAGAGAGAGAAAGGGTGAAGGCTAGAAGAGGGAGAGTACCAGACAATGAGGGTGCAGAAGAAGAGGCTCAGCTACTATGTAGAAAGCTGAGGTGTGAAGATGAAGGGGAAGAAGAATATATAGTGAGGAAGGTATAAGGTTTAAGGGGAGTATGAACTGTAATGATAAGGTTGTAGGTAGAAGAAGAATATATAAGGTACAGATGAGATAAGATGAAGGAGATGAGATAAGAGTATGATTAGTGACATAGATTAGACAAATGTCAACAGTTTTGAGTTGTTTGATGATTTTTTGTCTGATATTCTTTGATTGGGTGGGTTTTAGGTGTCTTCCTGTGGTGTTCATGTGAAATACTTTTGGATTTAGCACCATAATATCAGAATTATCAGAAATTACCCCCTCCTCATGGTCTGGCCTCCTGGTCAGATAATTGACTTTATTGAGGGTGCCTGGACAGTGGGAAATCAAAAAGTTAAACCAGGAAAGGAATGAGCTCCATCAGGCTTGATTTTGGTTAAGCTGTTTGGCTGAGGAAAAATATTCAAGATTCTTGTGATTGGGCCATATGTCCACAGGGTGAGGTAATGATGGCAAGTTTCAAGGGCACAGATGATGGCAAGTAGTTCTTTATCATAAATGACATAGTTATGTTCTGGTGGAGTCACTTACTTTGATAGGTATGTGATGGGATGCCAATGGGAATCCAGTCCCTGTTGGGATAGTATGGCACCATAGTCAAAGTCTGACACATCAGTTTCAAGTTTAAAGGGGGCATCAAAATTGGGTATCAGAAGGATTGGGGTGGTGGTAAATATGGTTTTCAATTGCTTGAATGCAGCTTGTTGGGCATTGGTCCAGTCCCAAGGTTGATCTTTTTGAGTTAATTCTGTAAGAGATTTGGTCATTTTTGTGAAATCTTTGATGAAGTGTTGATAGAAGTTTCTGAACCCTAATAACAATTGTATGTCTTTAACCTTTTTTGGAATAGGCCATTTGTTTGGTGATTGCTGATAATTTAGCAGGGTCCATGTGAACTTGATCATGGGAAATGATCATGCCAAGATATTTGATAGATTCTTTCTTGAAGAAGCATTTTTCCAGTTTGAGGAATAGATCTTCATCAATAAGGCATTGGAGGACTTGGTGAACTGATTTCCTATGTTCTGATAGATCATTTGAGAGGATGAGGATGTTGTCCATATAGATGATGATATGACCCACAGTGATAAGGTCATCAAAGAGGGCATTCATCATGGATTGGAACATAGTGGGAGAATTTTGGAGCCCAAAGAACATTACAGTGGGTTCCCATAAATTTCCATTGGCTATGAACACAGCTTTATGTTCACCACCTTCTTTGATGCATACATTATTGTATCCCCATCTAAGATTGAGTTTAGTAAAGATTGTGGCTTCTTTAAGTTTGTCAACAAGTTTGGGGATAAGTGGTAACAGATATTTGTTAGCAATGGTTCTTTCATTTAATCTCTGGTGATCTTGGCATGGACATAATTTGCCATCTTTTTTGCCAACAAAGAAAATGGGGGCTGCCCAGGGAGTCATGTTGGTTGTTCATGGTGATTTGTGTGGACAAGGTTGTTTGAAATAAGTTTAGTCCATCTACTATCCATTGATCTTTGATTTAGTTAGGATATTCATCTTCTTTGGAGAATGCTGGGGCATTGGTGATCATGGAAGGGTCACATTCTGATGGACATCATGAGAATGAAACAGCATTGTTGGTCCAGTCAATGTTTGGGTTGTGTTGTCATAACCAATCACTTCCTAAGATAACATCTTCCTTTCCTAAGTTGGTAATGTAGAATTTGTTCATTTCTATATGTGGTTGTCTGGGTGTTTTCTTGATTTGTAAGGTGATTTGACATGTATGGGTGATATCACCCCCAATGTTCTTGGTTCTGTTGATATTCTTGATGGGTATTTGTTGTTTGAGTTTCTGGGTGGGTATTTGGTGTAGATGTACAAAATCTTGATGAATTAAGATTCTGGTTGCTCCACTATTGATGAGGGCTTGAGTGGCAACTTTCTGATTTCTTATGGAGATTTTGACAGGAATTCAAATGGAGGGAGAACTGTTATATTTTGGAAAAGATATATACAATTCTTTGTCCATGGTTGAGTTCCTGCTCAAAATATCCATAATTGAATCAGTTATTCCTTTGTCCATCACTGACTTAGGAGACTTTAAAAATTCTGAGTGGTCTTGAAGAGATCTTGCATTTCTGCTTTGTCTTTGTTGGATAATTTCATGAGGGCATGGGAAACAGTGATCATGGGGTCTTCTTCATTACATTCTTGGGTTCCCTTTATTGCATAAGTGGGCTTGGGTGTTCCATAGTTCTGGTCACATTTGACCTTGCATTCTCTGCCAAAATATCCTTTGATACTGCATCTGAAACAAGCTCCTTCTCATTTCCTTTTGTCATGTTCTTCATCTGATATTCTTCTGTTTCCAGCAAACCCAGCACATGTGAATACTTCTCTTTAGAATGTTTCCATGGGAGAGAAGTCTTCAATTGCATGTATAGTGTGTGGGATTAATTTCCATAGGTGGGAGTTGTTATCCCCTTTGAGTAGATCATCAGGGTAAAGGAATTGTCCACCCTGACTGGATCTGAGGCTGTTCTGGAAGTTGTTGTTGGACTGGTTCTGGTCTAGTCTGATGGCAAGATCTTGTCATTCTTTTAAGATTATTGGTAGTGTGTCCCTGGTTGTCATGATGGTATCCTTGATGTCTTTCCCAAGACTATTCTTGAATATCTTGATGTTAGTTATATTGTTATAACCCATGGTGTTGGTGATAGAATTGAATACTGTGACATATTCCAAAGCAGTGCCTCTTCCTTGGACTAACCTATCCAGGTTGTTGTGTGATAATTTGCCTTTGTTACTTGGGTAGAACTTGTCTCCAAATTGGTCCTCAAACTGCTTCCATGTGAGCATTGAAGTGGTCATGGTGAGCTGATTGATGATTTGTCTGGCCCATGTTCCAGCAACCATTCCTTCTTTGCAAAAGGATAATGCAAAGGTGACTTTATCCACACTGTCTTTGAAATTCTTGGTAAAGGAATGAGGTTTAACCTTTCAGATAAAGTCCTTGGTGGTGGATTTGGTTCCAGAAAACTTGGATGGCTTATTGAGTCATGGTTCCTTGGAGGAAGCAGATGATGTGTTAGCCATTCTTGGTATAATTGATTGAATTCTCATTGGGTTCAGGTGATTTGTTGTTGGCATTGGATCAATTGGGTTTGAAGTTGTAATTCTGGGGGTGGTTCCTGATTGAAAGAAAGGGGTGGATGAGGTAATGGTTTCATCTCCTGAAGTTGTCACTTGAGGAAGGTTTTCCAAGACATTGATGGGTGTTTGTGATCTTGGGTGCCCTGAGTGAGTTCCTGTGCAAGATTCTGATCTCGATCTTGGTATAAGACTCTGTTGGTATTTGGGGATTGCAGGTAGTGAAGATACTCATTTGGGAGATACTTCAATGTAATAGAAGTCCAACTTGTTGGTGTCTTCCCAGCAAACAATAACTTGGTAATCAATGTTATCTGAGACAACTTGATCTTCATAGATCCACTGGTTGTGTTTGTCATAGTAAGTATATGAATCTTCTTTGTCTGTGTATTCTTTGAGAGTGATGGGTATGTGGTTCTTGAGGAGCTGTCTATGTTGGTGACAGACTTTGGTGTCTAGTGATATTTCCCAATGGATGTTTGCCAAAAGAAATGAAGAGTTGTTTACAATTGGCTGCCCATTAAGGTAGGCTGTTTGGGGTTCTGGATTGGTATGAGTGAAGTAAACAATTTGATTATTGACACAAAAGAGTTTGTTGCTGCTGTCATATTGGAGATAATCAGGCCACTGGCAATTGGTTACATCTACAGTGACAGCATTGGCAGGAAGAAGTTGATTGTGGTAATCTCCAAGGAGATTAGATGATGTGGAAGCTGTAGTGAGGGTGCATGCTTCCTAGAAGCATGGTTGTTAGGAGGAGTTTGGAGTCTTGTCAAAGTGCTAAGAGTGGCCTATTGGACAGTCTTAGGGAAAGTTTGCAATAACTATACCCCTGGTAACAAGGTAGTTGTTGTGCACTTGATAAGCATAGTAAATGTTCCTGATGACAATGAAGAGTGGGATCAATGAGATAGTAATGAGGATGATACCACCAATGACTAAACAAGGATCCAGAGTGATGAGTTTGGGATGTCTTAGCAACACTTAGAGTGACTTAGAGATCTTAGACTTAGTCCTTAGAGGAATGAAGCAAGATTGTAGCAAGCTTAGGTCAAGTGCAGTATAGGAGAATCTCTAGATTGCAAAGTTGACAAGACTGGGGTTTAAGACCACCAGGCTTTCAACTACTTATACAAAAACTGGGGTTCTATAAATAGTAACTGTAAATAAGGTTCACTGATCAACAATGATTGCACAGCAATCAACGAGATCATGTGACCTAGTTGCATCCATAGTAAGCTAGAGTAAATATAGCCACAAGTGTGAAATGAACAAGATATAAACAAAGGTAAATAGAGATGAGATAAGATAAGTCCTTGCTAATTGTATAGTGATAGTCCTTAGCAAGTAAATGTTAGATAAATAAAGGTAACACAAGATCAATAAGCTTTATAGTACTTGGAGTAAAACTCACAGCACAGTATGTAGATACTATAGTACTATAAAGAAAGAGATAGAGTCCTTACTATAAGTTGGAGCTAAGCTCACAGCTGTAGTTAATACTATACTTATAGTAAGTAAGATACAAGAAAGGAAAGAAGGGAAAAAAAATGTTACAAGGTGCCAAAGCAAGTGCCTCATAACATCACCCCCTCTTCATGTGATGCATTGATGAGCATCACACACACATAACACTGGAAAATAACCATCAGCAACATCATGCAAACACAGCAACATTAATGCACCACACACAACAATCACCCACAGTCACATCAATTGTGCATTTGTTTAGGCATCAGAATACAGGATTGGGTTCAGCTGATGAGGGGCAGGACTGATAGGATGTACAGGCTGAGACATGGTCCAGGCCTGCCAAAGTAACCATGAAGTCACAAATCATGAAGTCAGCATTTGGTGTGATCAGCACTTTTCCTCTTTTGCTCATCTGTTATAGTATGATACTTTATTCATTTGTGTCCAGACTCCACCTCATTTCAAATATCCCTATGATCAACCCTGCACTGTAAATTTTCTGTTGTGTTTTGTTGTGCTCCAGCCTTGGAGCTAGACCTGTATTTAGATGGCACATCATCTGTCAGAAACAAATAGATTTCCCCACCCACAATTTGTCTCCCCTCTCCCATCTGTGCTAAGAGTGGCCTATTGGATGGTCTTAGGGAATGTCTGTAACAATATTCCTGGTAACAAGGTAGTGAATATGTGCTTGATATGTGTAATAGATGTTCCTAATGATGATGAAGATTGGGATCAACAAGATAGTGATGAGGATGATTCCACCAATGACTATATGAGGATCCAGGGTGACGAGTTTAGGATGTCTTAGCGACACTTAGAGTGACTTTAGAGATCTTAGACTTGGTTCTTTAGAGGATGAAGCGATTTTGTAGCAAGCTTAGGTCAAGTGCAGTATAGGAGAATCCCTAGATTGCAAAGTTGACAAGACTTGGGTTTAAGACCGCCAGTCTTTCAACTACTTATACAAAACCAGAGTCCTAAGTATAGTAAGGTTGTGCAGTAATGCACATCCATTGTGTAAGTAGTGTGGCTCAGCCACAAGCATGAAATGAACTGGATGTAAACAAAGTTAAATAAAGATGAGATAAGATGAGTCCTTGCCAATTGTATAGTAATAGTCCTTAGCAAGTAAATGTTATAATAAATAAAAGAAGATAAAAGAAAAGATAAGTCTTTATAGTACTTGGAGCTATGCTCACACTTAAGTATGTAAATACTTAAGTACTATAAAGAGAAAGGAAATGAGTCCTTACTATAAGTAGGAGCTAAGCTCACTGCTGTAGTTAATACTACACTTATAGTAAGTAAAATAAAAGAATGAAAATGAAAATGAATGAAAATGAAAACTGTTATGAGGTGCCAAGGCAAGTGCCTTGTAACAATCTGAGTCAAATTGCAAAAACACACTTTCTATTCTTCCCTCCACATGTCTCAGAGTGAAGAAAGTGCACATACCTTGTAGGTCATGTTTATTATTGCATTGCATTGCATTCTCCATTGCATTGCATTGTGTTCTCCATCACTCCTATTGTCACATTTATAGTGTTGCATTTCCTCACCATCACCCAGTCATGTCACATTACCACATTACTCACCATAAACTACTAACTCTCTTTCCTTTGGTGTCTAGAGGATCTTATGGCTCACACCCTTCAGTATCTGTAGTGGTCATAATAGTAGATTCCTCTCACACATGCCCACTGCACATATTGGTGGCTGTCTACCTGCCCCATGCACCACCACTGTACCAACAGTGGGTGGCCACCACCTGCTCAACCACACTGCCACTGTACCAGCACAGCATGGCAGCTTGCTGGCTCACTGCCCACATCCACTGAAGATGACACAAGCAATTAGTACATACATCTTCCTGTGCCTACCCCATGCCTGTGTCACTGCTGTGTCAACAGTGCACAGCCCCCTATCTGCCCACACAGCCACTGTACAAACAGCACATGGCCTCTACCCACCTGTGCCACCACTATATGAACAGCATATGGCCACTACCACCCTGCCCACACTACCATTGTATCAGCATGGCACACCCACCACTTCCCTGCCTGCACCACCACTGTACCAACTGTTTGAGCAGGCTAGGGCAGACAATAGTGAAGAGGTGATATGTTTTGATTGCAATGTAGAGAACCCCCAAGGTACATAGGAGTGCAGACATGAGCTGCAAGCAATATAGTAGCAGTGGCAAGAGTGGCCACAGGTGATAAGTGGTAAGAGATGCTGCAGGAGTGAGGTGTAAGATGGAGATAGAAGAGTAAGTAAGAAGATACTCACTCAGACAGTGTGAAGAGCATCTGAGGAGATTGTGTTGTAGGGATTATCATGTGTAGTGTCCATGCATAAAGTTGAAGTGGAGAGTGTAAAATGTAAAATACACCAATCACCAAAAAGGTGTGAAGTAAAGGAGGTCCACACTGCAGAGATTGTGTGTGTGCAGTAGGAGAAGAGAAGCCAAATGAAGAAATACCATACATATGTAGATATTCAACACCAACAGTGGGCAGCCACCATCTGCCCACCCACACCACCACTGTGCCAATACAGTGCAGCCACCACCTCCTTGCCCACACTGCTGCTATACTAGCACAGTGTGGCAGCTTGGTGGCTTGCCACCTACATCCACTCAAGACAACATGGGTGATAGGTATGTCCCTCCTCCTTCCCTTTCCTTCTCCCTCTCACTATCCAACATCTGAGGCACACTGTGCCCACCCACACACCCACATTGCTGCTGTCTCAACAGTGCATGGCCACTACCACACCACCCACACCACCATTGTATTAGCACAGCATGGCCACCACCTGCCCACTCACACTACCACTGTACCAGCACAGTGTGGCAACTTGCCTGCCTGCCCTGCCCCCATCCACTCAAGATGACATGGGTGACTGGTACATCCATCCTCCTATTCCCACCCATATGCCCACATCACCACTGTCTCAACAGTGCACAGCCCCCTACTTGCCCACATAGCCACTGTAGGAACAGCACACAGCCACTACCACCCCACCCACACCACCATTGTATCAGTACAGCACAGCCACCACCTGCCCTGCCCACATCCACTCAAGATGACATGGGCAATTGGTATGTCTCTCCTTCTGTGCTGACCCACATGCCCATGTTGCCACTGTGCCAACAGTGTGCAGCCCTACCTGCCCACACCACTATACAAACAGCATGGCCACCACCTCCTTGCCCATGCTGCCACTGCATGGATTTCCACACATTCCTCCTGTGCACACCTGGCTTGCACTCAGAAAGCTGCACTGGTGTGCACCAGCAGATGAACATCATGCCCTCTTTTTCTTTTCTTCCATTCACCCTCAACTCACATAGAAAGCCTCAGCTTCCCTACAACAGAACTATCAATTATATTCAACTTTATGCCTATTGCTCATCCACTTCTGTTTACATCTATCTTTCTTTCCTTTTATTCTCTGTTGCAATATATATATACAACTGTAGTCATGTCTTATTAGTTGATGTTGCAATGCAACAAGTATTTGTTCTATCTTGACATTTTGCAAACCTCTTGGTGGGTTCTATTGATACCATCATTTTAAACAATAACATGTTGGACAGAATGTTCAGGCTATGTTTTTTCTGTATTGAATCATCCATGAGTATCATTGTGCCTGCAAGTACCCTGGGTACTTTAGCTGTACAATCATGTTGGTCTTCTGTGATTATGGTTCTACACTTAAATGCTTTGGCAGTGTTGATTACCATATTTTCTCTTTTATTTTCTGATAACCATTTCTTTCACAGGTACAGTGTTCCTGGGTTGATGGACAGGGACATGGATGAGTAGTGATCATTGTCAGTATAATGCACCTCCACAGGTTTGCCAATGGGTATGCCTGGGTATGGGTACCAGACTCCATACCTGTGGCTACATGAGTCTATGGGTTTTCCAGTCAACAATAGTAAACATACTTTTGATGTTTCTGTTTTGCTTTTTGTTTTCACAGTTTAAGGGGTGTTTTTTTGTCTTTCTATCCATTTGTAATCTACAATACTACAATTGTGTGATAACCAGTGATGATTGTTTGTGCAGGTACGAGCCAACGAGGAAGAGTAGGATGCAGGCAGTTAGGGCGTGGTGGTA
This sequence comes from Albatrellus ellisii, assembly GCA_003314395.1. Classification (NCBI taxonomy): domain Eukaryota; kingdom Fungi; phylum Basidiomycota; class Agaricomycetes; order Russulales; family Albatrellaceae; genus Albatrellus; species Albatrellus ellisii. Next base: position 19,163 of record QLPN01001006.1, read on the forward strand.
AGTGGTGTGCACCAAGGCACAGAGTAGGGAGGCATGGTACGACATATTGTGTAATGCTGTAGAGCTACAGAAAGTGGGGGGCATAGTATATGTAGTGTGCTCTGAACTAGGTTCAGGCGGAGTGTAAATGTGGGGTTGTATGTGGGGGTGTAGTATGTGCTACACAAACGTGGGTGTAGTGATGTAATGTGGGTCTAGAATGTGGTAGTGAGTTTAGTAAGTAGTGGAACGTGCATCAGTAGGGACGTAAAGAAGACGTGTATAGGTAAGTAGAGCAAAGCTGAACAAATACAGTGGATATTGCCAACAGTCCCCCATGTTCAGCATAGCGGTGTGACTTGAAGTGTGGCAACAGCCAGTGTAAATGTGTGCATGCATGATTGCATGACGTGCGAGAAAGCATGCACGTTGAGCGACGATGTGCATGGGATGGAATGACAAAGTGGTGCGGTGAGTGCCGGAGAGTGGTAACATGGGAAAAGTGATGCGGCATGTGATGTGACATGTGATGGTGATGTGACGACATGTTGTGTGGTGTGTGTGAGTGAGTGGGTGCATGCAGGAGCAGATTGGAAGTCCACGGCATGCAGCATGTTGAAGTTGCATGCAAGCACATGGCATTGAAAGTGGGTCATGTGCGACAAGTGCAATCACGTACAATGGTTGATGCAGGTAGTTGTGATGTGTGTAGTGGATGGCTTTGTGGGTTTCCGAGTCAGGTAGCAGTGGCAGTGGGGTAGTGACAGAATCAAGTTCCATTTAGCAGTGGTGCAGCAAGTTGTTATTGACAAAAGATAAAGCAGGTGGCATGGGCGTGTGACAGAGTGGTGAGATGACAGAACATGTGGAGCAACAAGTTGTAGTAAAAGACAGAAATGTGGGGGCAACGAAAGATGTGACATGTGGGGGTGACAGAAACGACATGGGCAGAGGTGGTAAGGTATCTTAGGTTGCGCTGTTAACAGCGCACGCACGTACAATAAAGTACAGAAAACCTAGATAATAGAGATAAAGATGGCCCGAAGGCCACAAACATCATGCAAACGTTGTGCTGTGTGTCTCCACACTGTCTTCTTTGTCAGAAGTATGCTAGCAGTTTCTTTGGCTGCATGAACTCAAGTGGGTCTGCCACAACTGTGGTGGCATTGGTGAAGGAGTTTGGTGAGACCACAGAGGTTGAGGGCTGCATGGTGTGTCCACGCTGAAAAGGGTTGGTTGTTGGTTGCTGTGCAGTTGCACGCGATCGCACATAGTGGGACAGTGGGGGGGATAGTGGTACCACATGCACATAGTTTAGTGATGCAGATGGTGGTGGGGTGGGATGCGACATAGCTGCACCACACGTGCATCTGTCTTTCAGCTCTGGGTGTAGGACCCAGCAGAAGTCATCTGAGTGGCCACCAGGCCTGCAGTTTGAGCAGCTGTACCAGTTCAGCTTCTCCTTTCCATGCAAAGTGAGACCGGCCACAATGTTGTGTTGTGCAGCAGAGAGAATGTGCCCCGAGGAGTTGTCGCCTTTGTGATTGCACTCTTCTGTGATGAGGTGGCAGACAGCGTCGTTAGTGATTTTGAATAGGCCCAGTTGTGTTGCAATAAAAGAGGCAACAATGGGGGACCACAAGTCCAGCAGTCCCATGAGTGTTGTCAGTGTGATGTCATTGTCACTCACGACTTTGCCTCCCTCTTTCAGCTCTACACGCGCACACTGTAATTCTTCAAGTTGTTGTAGATATGGGCTTGTGTCTGTAAATGCGAATTTGTGAAATACTTGTAGTGCGTGGTAGGTAGCCATGTTGCCCCAGGTACCATACTCCTTTTTGAGTCTGTCCCAGTTGGTGTGGGCTGAGTTGTCGTTGGAGACATGGTGGTCAGTGCTGGGTCCAGTGTAGAGTGTGAGGTAGGAGGTGACCATGACATCGTCCACTATGAACTTGTTGATCTCGTCTTGGTTTAGCACTTTGTCTGTGTAGTGGAATTTTTCAGCTTTAGTAGCGGTACCTTCCTCTTCCACAATTTTTTCGTAGATTGTGGGTGGGTGTCCATCTTCCACTGCGTACCAGATTCTGAGGATGATGAGGGTGTGCTTGACAAGGGTAGACCATCATTTGTAGTTCGCGGTGCCATTGAGCTGTGGGATGTCGACTTTGGGAGCGGAGGGAGTGGTGTTGGCAAGTGGGATGCTGAAGAGGATGATAAGGAGGATAGTGATGGTGGTGTTAACTCTGTGCTGGGCAGGGCCCATAACCTGTTTGCACAGGTACAAGCCAACAAGGAAGAGTAGGACACAGGTGGTTAGGGCATGGTGGTAAGTGGTGCGCACTAAGGCACAGAGTAGGGAGGCATGGTACAACATATTGTGTAATGCTGTAGAGCTACAGAAAGTGGGGGGTGTAGTATATGTAGTGTGCTCTGAACTAGGTTCAGGCAGAGTGTAAATGTGGGGTTGTATGTGGGGGTGTAGTACATGCTACACAAACGTGGGTGTAGTGATGTAATGTGGGTCTAGAACATGGTAGTGAGTTTAGTAAGTAGTGGAATGTGCATCAGTAGGGACATAAAGAAGATGTGTATAGGTAAGTAGAGTGAAGCTGAACAAATACCATGGATATTGCCAACAATGATCACTAGGGATGGGGACAGCAACAGGGATAGTACAGGGACATTGGTGAGGAATGTTGCCACTCATTTAACTATGTCTGATTTAGTTAATGTTGCAATGCAATAGGTCTTTGTTTATAGCTGGAGAGGCAATTGGAATTGGTCTGTAAATTTGACTTGGTCTGTAGACAGATAAAGTAATGTTTCCTTTCACTTTCTGTTGCAACAAGGTATGTTTACTTTCACAGATGATGCCTTATAACTTGATGTTGCAATGCAACAGGTTTTTACACTAGTGATAATGTAGAGTAGATATGGTTAAGGTGAGATAGAGTTAGAGAGGAGCTTGAACCATAAAAACAAAGAAGAGTCCCATAAGGGGAAACAGAGTGGGTCAATCAGATAAGATAAGATGTACACAAGATATAATATGAGTATGACCAGCATCCTAGGTAGAGGATGTTGATGACAGGCCATGTGTGGGAGGAGGATACAACTGTTCCTTATTCTTTGTAGTCATATCTACAATCTACTTATAGTAGTCTATGTACTACATGGACCATGTCTGGTAAGACTGAGAGACGTGTGTGTGTATGAGTATGTGTGAGTGTACATGCATGTATAGTATCAGAGACGAAAAAGGAAGGAGATGTATAGTCAGCTTTGTATGAAGGTCAACAGAGGAAAAACTGACAGTATCGGCTCTTGATTACATCTCAATAATCTCAAATCTCAGTGACACCGAGAGATGGGAGAAATTGCTAACCGACTCCTCAATGCCGAGATCAAAGATCACCTTTGCCCATACCTCGCACAGGGATACATCATGCCACTACCCAGCTCACCAGAACCCCTACCTATCCACACCCACTCCTATCTACCAGCTCCAATGTCATATGCATATGTGGAAGAATAGCTGAGCAATGACAGGCACAACATGTCTTTCCCCTGATTTGTTGGAACTGTCACAAAAAAGGACCTAAGCATAGCGACTGCCCAGAGGAACCTTGCATGCAGAGGGTATTCAACATGAATCATAGGTGTCACCCACATGGTGGTCCTCACACAACTCATTGTCTTTACTGCCTGGAGTGCAACAGGTGGGATGATCACCTTATCACATGTAACAGAGTTGGTCGATGACGCAGAAGAGGGATACGGATATGATGGGTACGAGGGAAACGACGCTGACACATGCGACTGACGGTGTTTTCGAGGCGAAAACGGGTCAGGCGGGGAATATTGTCAGGAACCCTTCTTTTTCTTCTTTCTATCACATTCTGTGATGTTCCATTCCACAAGTGTCTCCTTGTGATCATATGTACTATACCAGAGGGTGCAACACCTCTTCTGCTTACTGTACTATATGCCATCTATACACCATCGCAATCAGCCATTGTTCCATATTGTTCTACGGACTTCTACCATTATACTACGACGATACGGTTCTAGCTCCTCAGCTTAACCTCCTTCGTTGTCTATCGTATATCCTGCAATAGCAGTCTCTGACTTCTCCGCTCCGGAGTCTCCTTGAATCTAGTCATAGGTTTCTGACCACTCGCGTGTGTTAGATCCTAACACGTGGCAGTCTTTGGTCACATTTCCTGTCGGTTTTTTGGACTTTTTTTTCATTCCTGAGATCCGATTCACATGCCTTGTCATTTTGCATTTGCCGTTTGTACCGCCGAACCACACACTCGCTGCCCTTCTGTGCCATCCTCGCACCGCTAAGCGGGGCGTGCGCTCTTACACTCGTTTTGCATCTTAGCAACGAAAAAGACTGATAACACGTCATACAGAAGCAAGCAGACAATTTCGCGTTTTTGAGTGTTCCTCAGAGCTTTCTGGTGTGTACTCAACCGCATCGGCCCAGAGATATACGGTATATAGATAACCATTTGTAGCTTTGACGCATATAATAACAGGGGATGTAAAATGTTTGCGTAAAAGCCGGCTGGCACCGACTGCGTGCGCGAAAAAAAGAGAAAAAAAGATACGATAATAAATAAAAAAAGGAACACGCCAGGCTTGTGCTGTACGTGTACAACAACAACTATACGTGTGCGGCCAGCGCCGCCTTTTTCGATGGCGGCGACCCCCCGTCCTCCGTCTTGACGATGCCCATATCCGGCGCCGCCTTGCGCTTCACGCCCGCTTGCGGCGAGGGCGTCCCGGCCTCGACTTTCACGATAACGGCGGAGGCGTCGGGCGTGCCCGCGCGGCTACCGTCGCCCGACGTGCGCAGCCGCGCGGCGAGCGTACTCGTGGAGCCCAGCGCCTCCGCGTAGCATGTCGCGTGATATACCTGTGTAAGCGCGCGTCAGACCCAACGACGGCGCGGGACGAAGGAGAGGGAGTAGGGACGCACCCGGCCGTCGAGATGCACGGCATTCTTCCATACCCACTCCTCATCGTCCTCCTGGAACTCGGGGTTCAACGTTTCCTTGCAGATTGGGCACGCGAGCGGCGCGGCCTCCGCGCCGGCGGGCACCACGACGTACTGTGCGCGCAGATCGGCGTCACGCCGGGCGGTCTCAGCAGCGGCGGCGGCTTTTGCGGTCAGCGGGCGCGCCGGGCCCTTACCCTTGTGGCTCGAGGGCACATCGTGCACCCAGTCCTGGTGCACGGAAGATGGATGAGCGAGGTGGTCGGGCGGGGGAGAGCGGGACGCACCTCGAGGCTGATAAACCAGCTGCGGCTGTGACCCCGGCCGATGTTTGTATTCGCCTTGCGGTTCTGTCGGAAGTGCATGTCGAGATGGTCCTCGAGCTTCTTCTTGTCCGCGATGGACTCGGAGAAGCGAACGCCGCACTGCTTGCATTGCACGGGTAGGCGGTCATACAGGAGGCTCACAACGCTCGGCTGGTGCCTGCGACGGCGCAGTCAGTGTTTTTCGAAGAGTGATGGGGGCGGGCACCGAAACGCACCTGACGATGTCTGCACTCGTGAACTTGGCGCGTTCCGCGAGGACGGCGTCCCGGTACGCCCTCGCCTTGTCGCGGCTCGGGTCCGCCGGCTTCACGTCCTCGGCAGGTGTCGCGGAGGTGGCCGGGGTGACAACGCCTGCTTTGACCAATGCCTCGATCAGATTTGAGATGCCTGGGACTGAGACGGGCGCTGTCGGGGGCGTGGCGAGTGCTGGTAGCGGTTTTGGGACTGCGGCTTGCTCTGTCGGCGAGAGTGGGGGCTGGTCGTATGGCGGATAGACGGTGCCGGGTTGTGGATACGACAGCTGTGGAACGGGGGGTGCAGGAGGGGCGGGAGCAGGGTATGTTGACGAAGAAAGATATTTAGATCGCGACTGAGATTGCAGGGCAGTGGCAGGGACAGGGACGCGGACGAGCGTACGTAGCTGTGTGAGGATCTGGCGGAGCTCCTCTTGGGACACGCCAGCCTCGACGAGCTTTCGCAACTAGAGGCGGATCAACTGCCATATTATGTGCTGTCGTGGACTCGACATACCTGCTGCAGGACATTGACATGGTTTTGCGTCGTTGCGTCGTATTGGTTCCCCTGGAGAGCGCGCTCCTTCTGGCCAAGCGCGAATTCGAGCTCGCTGATGACTTGTGACGTGGAGATTAAGCCTGTCCCAGAATGGAAAGACTGAGGAGAAGCGTGAGCCATGACAAATGCAATAAGCAAGAGAGGCTGACATCAGTGCTAGAGCCAGAACCCCATATTCCACGCTCAATCGCGACCTGAGGGCCGACACCAAAGAGCTCCCGGCCGTTGGGAGCACCGGTGCGCCAGGTGAGAAGCATCTCCTCCATTTTACTGCGGGTGGCCTGGTCGACCTGACCATAAGTGTCAAGGAAGAGGGATGCAACGAAGGGTGCGAAATGACGACTGTAGGGCTCGTAGACATTCTTAGAGACGGCATCTAGCAAGTAGAAAGCGGGAAGCTTCATCCAAGGAGGGACCTAGGCCAACACGCAGCCACCGGAACGAACGGTCAGCATGACAAAGCATGGGAATGAACGGGGAAGAATGAGGGAAAAGAAGCAGAAAAGCTCAGCTGGCATTCACCAGCCGTTTGAGCTTGTGGGCATCCTTCGCTGCCATGTTGTGATGGACTGCGGGAGCCGTCAAGACCACGGTTTTGTTTTGTTTCGTTCTACACTATGAACTACTGCTACTAACATACATATTCGTAACGACTAATGTCCGACACGATCATACGAGACGAGTAGAGTATGGAGGGAAATGACGTTTGTGCAGAGAAACAAGGCACTCACCCTCCGAATATGCGATTCGATACTTTGTGCCACCACGTCTGCCCAGCGAGAATACTCTTGCGCAATCATGGAGAGACTTTGGATGATAGGTCTGGAATTGACTGCCAATTCTGCTAAGCGGGCTGTATAATCGCGACGGAAGGATACGGGATCGAGGAGATACGATGAGGAGGGGGGTCCATACTGGTAAGAAGGGGAAGGCTGAGGGGGGTAGGGGTACGTTGGATAGGACGTCTGTCCGAGGGTGTTCTGAGGATACATGGACATGTTGACGCCGACGAGACAAAGGCGTTGAAATCGGAAAACCTCACAGGCAGCTGAGCAGAACAGCGGGGAAGCTCGCGACAACGACACTGGAACTCGTTTGCACTGAATCTTATGGGAAGAGCAAACGACGAAAGTGGAGGATGGCACGGTGGCAGTGAGATGCTGACCAATGCTGAGGTAAGCGTGTGAGCCACAAGATAAGATGGGGATGTGAGGTATTTGTACGTATTGTGAGGAAAGCAGAGAAAGACACGTGAAAGTCGACCATCGAATCGACCTCAGGCTTGACCCCAACCCCCCAACCACTCTCCATGTCCACCCAGCCCCAACTCGTCCAGCAACGCCTCCGCACCATCGACGACGAGGACGAGAGCGTCCGCATCGCCGTCCGCGCTCTCGGCGACATGCGCAACCGCGCTGTTGTAGATGCAAATACCATCGCCCCTCTTTCGCACCCACAATCTTCGTCCCACTCTTTTAGTTGTGCGTTCTTACCTTGTCTCGTCACCCCGCCGTCCGCATTCTCACCGAACTCTCCTTGCCCGCGTGCAGCACTCCAGCCAACCCCCGCGCTCTCCATTGCATCCTCCTCAACGTCTCCCACCCTTGCCTCTCCAGTACTCCCTCCTGCATCCGATTACGCTAATATTCCCGATGCCGACTCCCCCGACTTCGTCTCCCGCATGTCCAACTTCCCCCTCGTGAACAGCGCCCTTCGCGCATATGAGCAGAGCAAGGCTTCCTCTCGCGTCGTCAAGGTGCGTCCTCTTCCCCTCCGCTCCACGCAGCTTCTGCTGCATTTTTGTCTCCCGGCACATGTGCTGAGTCCTCCGGTAGTATGGTGCTGAGATGATGGAGTCCTCCGTCAAAACCATCTCGCGCCCCGTTATCGACCGTTTGCCTGTCAATCAGCTGGACGAGTTTGCGTGCCGGCAGCTCGACAGGGTACGTGCATAGTCTCGCGACCTATTGTCCGTGCTAGACGTGTTGCCTTTCTCAATCTTTTCCCCATACCCCTCCCTCGTGGTTGCATATATAGCTTGGCAGCTTCCGGGGTCGGAGATCGACGAGTGCAGATCGCATGCAAACGGATGACTCTGAGCGCGGGCGCACTCAGAGTCGTGAGCAAATGAGAGACATGTTCATGGCAAAGGGCTCGCGCGAGCGGGACATGAGCGCCATCCGAGAAAACTCGGTGTCACGAGATGAATTATGTGTGTTGCCACTGTTGCAGGCGCAGCAACAGGAAGAGAGTGCGGAGCAACAGCAGGTGGTGCAGCGCAGTCGGTGGCAGGCCGTGCTGCTGGAGGCGGGAGGTATCGGTGCGGCGGTGAGCGAGGAGAGCATGCGCCGATTGCAGTACTGTCTCCAGTGGCTACAGGTTAGTACATGGCGTGACCTATTGATCTAGATCGTGTCAACTCACCATTGATGCAGTACGCAACGACGCACACCGACGCACAGATCGTCGTTCTGCGCGACTTTATGGCTTCGCTGCAGCCTCCACCGGGGTCGCCGAATGCGATCAATCCAGATGCGATCATCTCACCAGAACATATGCGGCAGCTCGCGAACGTCAAACGAGACCTCGTTGACACTATAAGGCAAGTAGTCGACATCGTTTCCAAGTACGCTGGAGGTGCTCTTCCCGAGCCCGCTCGCGCACGCGTCCGCGGGTTTATACTGCGTCTGCCTCAAGCGTGGGCAAGTGCAATTACCCGGCAGGGTCAGCAACCCGACGTTGCATCTAGCGCCTCAGTGGCAGTTTCACGTGGGCGTGGGGCTCGGCGTGCGAATCGACGTGAACGTGGTGGCGACTCGTCACGGCCTGTTTCACCCGCGCCATCATCCAGCCCACGACATTCTCGTCAACAGAGTAGCAATGCTACTGCTAGCGTTGGGGCTGGTGGAGTGCCGCCGACAGCAGGCGCGGCAAACCAGGCGGCGCAGCGGATCCTTACGCTCGCCACGGAGAGCTTGGACATGATGCGTGGAGTGACAGCTGTGGTCAAGGACAGCCTTGACCGTGCGGATGCGTGGATCGAGCGGCTTCGGATCGTGGGGCTGCAGCGGCAGGCACAAGACGGCGATGTGACCGAGCGGGAAAGAAACGGGCAAGAGGGACAGCGATTGCCTCCACCACTCGACTTCATGCAACACCGCAGGCCATCGCTCTCTACGGCCGGGAGTACGAACACGAGCGTCACGTCATCACCAGTGCTACACACGACGATGTTACCGCCGCTCCGTTCTCCCGCCCTCTCGCCGCTGGCGCACGGCGCTGGGACACCTACAGGCACGAGCACGAGCACGAGCACAGACTCGTACTTTAGTTCGGTGGAATCGGTAGGCGGTGTCAATGGGTTTGGGAAGCTGAATATTGGCTCTGCGGGAGTTGCGGGTTCTGTGGGGACGCCAACGCCAATGGGAGGGAAAAAAGGGCTTTTTGCGGAGGAGGGAGAGGGTGTGGTCGGGGGTATGCGTGTACGGGAGGAGCTTGGTGCGACACCGCAAGCTATGGATGATGGTGGAACGCCGAAGATGGACGTCGATGTGTAAGAGGGTACTAGCTTTGCTGCGTCTGAGTCCGCTCTCTCGGTTTTCACCCTTTTTACTTACTTGTATCTTGGTCTGTAGCTTTAACGCTCAAAATCGGTCTCCACCCCTTGTCGTCTTCCACCCCCCCTCCACTTTCCTAGTCTTCTCCTGTTCTTGATTCTTGTCAATGACGCACGATCTCTTTGCCGTGATGTATTTATGGTCGACGGTCTTTGCGTGTATGTGTACGGTCGCCTACTCCATCTCCATTTACCTTGGTAGCGCTTTACTCTCTTGCCTATTTATATCACTGTACTTGTTGCATTATCCTAGTACTGACATGTTACGTGCCCCCCTCTCACCCCTGGACGGACTTGCTCCTCTATTCATCTTCCTCATTCGTGTTGGGGTATGTAGGTTCATATTGAAGTGTAAGTTATACGCGTGGAAAAAGAATTTTGAGATGGGCGTATCAGACTTGCTCGGTATTGCAGTGGGTAGTATCCAGGCTTATTTGCCGGTAGCTACGATTGAATGATTATCACTGTCAAGCCCCAAAAAAGGCTTTAGAATGGATGTGTGCATATCAAACATGGCCATGTATCTGTAACCCTGCAGCTTACTCACTACTTACGCCCACCTGACATCGGTCCGATCCACCCCCTACATATGTCAGAGCTATCTACATCAGGGTATCACATGTTTGCAGACATTGTCATGTTACCATATCTCCCACTACCCACCTCATGCATTCCATATCTCGTCGAGCAGTACTTAAGGCCACTAAACAACCCCAGAACTTAGGATCACCTCCTGCCTTCTTCTCTCCTGTTTTCTCCCTCCATGTTTCTATGTCTGTCTTTCTATGTCTGTCATTTCCCATTGTCGAGATACAGACAGTTGTCCAGTTTAGTTGCCCTCATCCAATCTTGTCTCCTTTGAGTGTTCCACATGCAAGCATGCTTCCAGTATCATCACATTCTAGAACCACATTATGTCAAGCATGTGCATGCCTGCACTCAAGTCATGCCCTCTGTACATCTTTATTTGCTCATGCTGACCAGAATGCTGCCCATTTTCTCCACAAGGTTCTGTGGTGGGCCAGTGTCACAATCCAAGTCTGGATGCATTCCAATGGAACATAATGCTAGCAGGGGTTTAAGTCCAATGGTCATGCCTGGAGATGTGTTGAACCCACAAAGCTGCTGGAAAGCCTGTGTTACAATTTAGTATGCTGGACAGGCAGATATAACTGTATGAAGGGACAGATGGCAGGCTGGCTCAAGGTGTAGCATGCCATTGAGAAAGAAACCAGATGAGATTGAAAAGCAGAGAGACTGATGAACACAGGTCATTTGTGTGTGGAGAATGTGAAGAGTACTTGTGCTAAGAGTGGCCTATTGGATGGTCTTAGGGAAGGTTTGTGATAATTATACCCCTGGTAACAAGGTAGTTGTTATGTGTTTGATAAGCATAGTAAACATTCCTGATGACAATGAAGAGAGGGATCAACAAGATAGTGATGAGGATGATACCACCAATGACTAAATGAGGATCCAGAGTGACAAGTTTAGGATGTCTTAGCAATGCTTAGAGTGACTTAGAGATTTAAGACTTAGTTCTTAAGGTTTGAAGTGAGATAATAGTGAGCTTAGGTCAAGCACAGTATAGGAGAATCCCTAGATTATGAAGCTGACAAGACTTGGGTTTAAGACTGCCAGGCTTTCAACTACTTATACAAAACCAGAGTCCTAAAGATAGTACAGGTAGTTTTATGGTGATATGTGCTGCAGGCTTGTGTGAGAGGAATCTACAATTATGACTGTTAGCTTTTTCTGTATGTTTTCCACCTATTTCATTCAGCTTGTTTCCCTGCTCACTATTACTTGCTCCACACATACTCTTTATGTTTATACATGTTACACTTACTGCACCTCCATGGACCATCCACATCTATCTGCAAAACACTCACACTCCACTCATCACTCCAGGATGATGTGCATCCCTCTTTCTTATGGTAACTCTTGTTCTTCACTACTATACTCTCCACTACAACCTTATGTGCAGACACTACTTACGATGGTGCCTCTACCTACAATATCCTCAGACATCTTCACTATCTGTCTGTCAGAATGTGTTATTTTTCTTTTCATTTTGTTGCAAGGCACTTGCTTTGGCACCTCATAACAGTTTTCTTTTCTTTTTATTATTATCTTACTTACTATAAGTGTAGTATTAACTACAGCTGTTGAGCTTAGCTCCTACTTATAGTAAGGACTCTCTTTCTTTTCCTTTATAGTACTTTAGTATTTACATACTAGAGTGTGAGCTTAGCTCCAAGTACTATAAAGCTTTCTTTCTTTCTTTCATCTTCTTTTATTTATTATAACATTTACTTGCTAAGGACTATTAATATACAATTAGCAAGGACTTGTCTTAGTTTTCATCTTTGTTTATCTCTTGTTTCACTCACACTTGTGACTACATTTACTTAGTTCACTATGGACACAACTTAGTCACATGATCTTGTTGATAGCATGTGATGAACAGCATGGCAGTTACCTAAGTCTGGGTCACTCCACTCAAGGAGGACAGAATGGTGATGGCAGGTAGAGCATGGGCAGAAGCCCGAGAATGAAGAGAAGCACCATCATGATTGTAGAATAAGCAAGAACAAGGAGTGTACCCCAATACATGATGGGGAGTAGATAAGAGATCAACTGCAGATCAGTGTCCCAAAAGAGCCCTTAAGTACTAATAGCTACCATGCACAGACCATGCTGAGTAAAACATGTGGGGCACAGGTGTCAGAAGTGAAGAACATTACATAATTCCAACACTTGTTGATTGCTGTGCAATCATCATTGATCTGTGAACTTTAAACTACTTGTACTATCTTTAGAACTCTGGTTTTGTATAAGTAGTTGACAGACTGGTGGTCTTAAACCCCAGTCTTGTCAACTTTGCAATCTAGGGATTCTCCTACACTGCACTTGGCCTTAAGCTTGCTACAATCTCACCTTGCCCCTAAGAACTAAGTCTAAGATCTCTAAAAGCCACTCTAAGCATCACTAAAACCTCCTATACTCATCACCCTGGATCCTTGTATAGTTATTGGTGGTATCATCCTCATTACTATCTCATTGATCCCACTCTCTATTGTCATCAGAAGTGTCTATTACATTTATCAAGCACATATCCACTACCTTGTTACCAGGGGTATCATTGCAGACCTTCCCTAAGACCATCCAATAGGCCACTCTTAGCACATTTTATGATTTCTTTTACTATTATTGGCTAAGATCTACTAGAGATACCTTGTCTCATCTCTATCAGATCAATAGTAGATCTTATCATATATGACTCATCCATCATTCATCATCAGGCTGATTACTATATATCTATGACACACATTCTCACAGTCACTTATGGAGCTTCCCACAGATGCTGCACATCCTTACTGATGCTGTGCAAGTTGATTACTGATTGTTCACAGGAATGCTGCACATTCCTTTATGATATACCTGCCCTACAGTAGATACATGGTCTGTGTGCAGGTCTCTTTAGTATATATAGAGTACTTGTATTGTACTCTCTCTCTAGCTGAATACACCTGGGATACCTGTTTGCTTAAGTGTGATCTCATCCCTAGTGTTAGCCTCTCTCCTCTCATCTTACATTGTGTGACCTTGCTGGCAAACATCAGCCTCACACTGTCTGGGTGAGTACCACTTACCCCTACCATCTTACTCTCTCTTACACCTCCCTGCAGCATACTTGACCATGTTGTGTCACTCACCATCTGTGTTCACTCCACTACCTGCTGCAGCTATGCTTATAGTGTCTTTCCCTTCAGGGTTCTGTTACTCAATCATACTGTTTGTCCTTGCTTGCCTAAACCTGTGCACACAATGACCACAACAGATGCTGAAGGGTGCAAGTTGTCAGATCCCCTAGACACCAAAGGAAAGAGAGTTAGTAGTTTAGGGTGAGTAATGTGATAATGTGATGTGACTGGGTGATAGTGAGGCAATGCAACAGAGACATGACACTGTAAACATGATGCAACACAATGGAGAATGCATTGCAATGCAATAGAGAATGCAATGCAATAATAAACACAACCCATGAGGTACATGCACTTTCTTGGCTGTGAGACATGTGGAGGGAAGAGCAGAAAGCACTTTTTCACAATCTGACTTGGATGGGAGAGGGGAGACAAATTGTGGGCAGGGGAAATCTATTCCTTTCTTATGGATGACAAGCCATCTAAATACAGGTTTAGCTCCAAGACTGGAGCACAACAAAAGAAAACAGAAAATTTACAATCCAGGGTTGATCATAGGGATGATTGAAAATGAGGTGGAGTCTGGACATGACAAACAAGGTATCATACTATAATGGATGAGTGAGAAAGGAAATGTGCCAATCACACCAACTGCTGACTTTGCAACTCATGACTCCTGTTGAACAGTTGTACATCACTACTTACATTTCATTCAGCATTCCTCTACTCCACTGTATACATGTACATATGACTGCATCATGACACTTCACTTCTCCACAGTCCCATGGGGTTCCCCACACCACACATACTCTGGACAACATGTGTCCTACTTACTTATGGGCATCCTTGTTCTCTTACACTACACACTCTGCTTCAACTCTACCCACACTTACTATATAAGATGGACACTTTACTCTACAACTCCTCAGACATCCACCACCTTGTCTGAGTGAGTATCTCCCCCCACTTCATCTTATACTCTTCTTACTCTTCCCTGCAGCTGTCTCTTTACTACATTGTGTTGCTGCTTGTGCATTCACTCCCTCTCCATCTGCTGCAGATGCCTGCACCTCTTTCCCTTCAGGGGATGCTTTACCTGCCTATATATATCTTGTTGTCCACTGCCTGCCCTAGCCTGTGTGTACAACTCCATGGTTACTTTGGCAGACCTGGACTGCACCTCAGCCTATACATCCTATCAGTCCTGCTCCTATGCAAATGTGTGATTGATGTGGCTGTGGATGATTGTCACATGCAGTGCATTAATGTCACTGTGTCTGCCTGATGTTGCTGTTGGTCATTTTTCCAATACTACATGCATGTGATGCTCATCATTGGTGTTGAAAGATGGGCAATATCATAAATGGTGAACAGATTGTTTTGAGACAGAGATAGCCTTGTAGGCCAAGATGCAGTTAAAGCTAGAAGAGAACCATAGTCCAGATGTCATACATGACTAGAGAGGTAGATGAGGCCTGTAAGATAAGATAAGATAAGATAAGATAAGATAAGATGTGTACCAGATGGTAGAGGGTAAACAGAAGAGATAGAGAGCTGCATAGAGCAGGTATGTCAGAAGAGAGCTAAGAGAGCAGAAGAGATCCTCACCTCAGCACATGCAGCAGTGCTGAGGTGAGACAAAGACAAGGTAAAGAAGATATAGTAAGAGCAGGATAGAGTTTAAGAGGAGCTCAAACCATAAAGAGAAAAGAAATACCAATGAGATGAGATGAGATGAGATGAGATGAGATAGAGATAGAGATAAGTATAAGAGTATGTAAGTATGTCCAGCATCATAAGATAGGTAAAAATCAACAGCCCCCCATACTGGGCATACTTGCAGAGAACCTATACCAACCCTAATGATGTGTGTCCCCTCTCATTATTGTTATGAGGCACTTGCTTTGGCACCTTGTAATGCATTTCTTTTTTTTCTTTTCTTTTCTTTTTCTTATTTCACTTACTATAAGTGTAGTATTAACTACAGCAGTGAGCTTAGCTCCTACTTATAGTAAGGACTCAATTCCTTCTTTTATTTATAGTACTTTAGTATTCACTTACTAGAGTGTGAGCTTAGCTCCAAGTACTATAAAGACTCATCTTTTTCCTTTTTATCTTTCTTTCTTTATTTTACATTTACTTGCTAAGGACTATTAACTATACAATTAGCAAGGACTCATCTTATCTCATCTCTGTTTACCTTTGTTTATATCTTGTTCATTTTGTGCTTGTGGCAGAGCCACTTACTATATTCATGGACACATCCTAGGTCATGTGACTTTGTTGATTGCTGTGCAATCATTGTTGATTCATGAACCTTATTTAGTTATACTATCTTTAGGACTCTGGTTTTGTATAAGTAGTTGAAAGACTGGTGGTCTTAAACCCCAGTCTTGTCAACTTCACAATCTAGAGATTCTCCTATACTGTGCTTGACCTAAGCTCACAACAATCTCACTTCATTCCCTAAGAACTAAAGTCTAAAAGATCTCTAAGTCACTCTAAGTGTTGCTGAGACATCCTAAACTCATCACTCTGGATCCTTGTTTAGTCATCAGTGGTATCATCTTCATCACTATCTCATTGATCCCACTCTTCATTGTCATCAGGAACAGTTATTACACCTATCAAGCACATATCAATTACCTTGTTACCAGGGGCGTTATTGTTTCAGACCTTCCCTAAGACCATCCAATAGGCTGCTCTTAGCAATTATAGTAGCTGTTGTATTCTCTTACCTACACTCTGCTCCAACTCTACCTATGATTACTATATAAGTTGGGCATTCTACATACAAGCTCCTCAGATGTCTTGCATAGTGTCTGAGTGAGTACTACCTACTTCCCATTACCCTACCTTCTCACCACTTCCCTGCAGCATACTTTCACCACATTGCCTCACTACCTGTGTGTTGGCAACCACTCACCCACACTGCAGATGCTCTCTGCCCTGCTCTCCCCTTTGGGGATCACTTACTTGCTTGTCATGCTATATAACATCTTTGTGCTTGCCTGCCCAAACCTGCATGTACACACATGAGGAAGAGCCTTGGTTGAGGCATTGGTGATGACAGAAGCAGATGGGATGTGTGAAAGTGCAATAAGACCTTCATTGATGCATTGTCAGATGAAGTGGTAGTGTGTTGCAGTGTGTTTTGTGCTGTGCCCAGCAACTGGGTTGTTTGCCAAATTGATGACAACTTTGTTGTCTCCCAGCAATAGGATAGGGAGGGTCTTGGTTTTGAGATCACTGAGGTTGATGTATGATCCATCATGCAGAAGTATTGACATGTGTGAGCCTGATAGATAGTGCAGCACATGTTGTGTGATATGTAGATGATTTGATAATGGGCACATGTGACTCAACTGAGTATGTATTGTTGCAAATGATCTTGGATGTGACCATGAAAACTCAAGAGGTTGGAGGAGATGCCACATTGTGATGGCATGCACTGTGGTATGGTGATGGCAAGATCTACAATCACAACCACAACAATTGCTGAGGGGTGTGAGTTGTAAGATCCTCTAGACACCAAAGTAGCAGAAGTTAGTAGTTAAGCACAATAAATGCGATATCATGATGTGATGGGGCAACAAAAGGGAGATATAACATGGATGTGACATGGTAAATGTGACAATGAGCACACAGTAGTAGATGCAATGCAGAAAAGAACACAAAATGAAATGCAATGCAGATGCAACACAATAGAGAATGCAATGCAATGCAATACAATGGAGAATGCAATGCAATAATAAATGTGACCTATGAGGTACATGCACTTTCTTGACTGTGAGACACATGGAGGGAGGAGGAGAACACACTTTTTGCAATCTGACTCAGACAGGGGAGGTCAGACAAATCATGGGTGGGGGAAATCTATTCATTTCTGACAGACAATGCACCATCTAAATACAAGTCTAGCTCCAAGGCTGGAGCACAACAAAACAAAACAGAAAATTTACAACATAGGGTTGATCATAGGGGTATTTGAAATGAGGTGGAGTCTGGATGTGAACAAATAAAATATCATACTATAATGGATGAGCAAAAGAGGAAAAGTGCCAATTGCACCAAATGCTGACTTTGCAACTTGTGACTCCATGGTTACTTTGGCAGGCCTGGACCATGCCTCAGCCTATTCATCCTATCAGTCCTGCTCCTCATCAGCCAAACCCAGTCCTGTATTCTGATGCCTAAACAAATGCATGATTGATGTGACTGTGGATGATTGTTGCATGTGGCACATTAATGTCACTGTGTTTGCCTGATGTTGTTGATGGTTGTTTTCCAGTGTTACATGCGCATGATGCTCATCAGTGAATGTGACCAACATGTGCAATGGTGTGTGATAGAGGGCATAAGCAGTGAGATGATTCAGTTATGGTGTCAAAGAGGTTGATGAAGATGCATCATGCATGGTCAGTACATGGTGTATGTGTTGTTATATAAGGTTCTTCACCAACTTTCTTATCTTTGGATTTTCAGACTTTGTGTTACATTTACTTATATCTTTACTTGTGCTCATGTGTTCTAGTTCTACTTTTACATGTACATGTGGCACACTCCAATAGTTCTAACTCTGCAATTATGCATAGTATAAAGGAGTCCTCAGTGGCACAGCTAGTTCTCTAGTTGCTCACTTTGGACTTCAGTCCCCCACTTAGTGTGGTGTCTAGAGTAGCCTCTGTTGCAATCCACATAGTCCATTATTGTCCTTTAACAGTATGCTGAGTGTCATCATTGCTGCAGCACCATTCATTGGGGCCAGGGTCTCTGTCATGGAGGGCCTGAAGATGTTCTTGACCAGTGAATTGAGATCACTGCCTTCAAAGTTGATGCCTGAAAGACTGTGCTGACCATTGGAAGACTTTTGACTCTGCATGGCCTTGTGAGCATGAGTGATGCATGTCACAGTGTCAAATTCAAACCATTGGGATGCAAGAAGAAGATTTCTGCAGGGGGTGCTGGATGTGGCAGTGCATCACAGAAGGGTCAATGATTTCCTTTCAAAGGAAAATTGATGGGTGCTGAATAGATAGTTTTTGACCTGAAAGATAATGTTTCCCTCTGTAAGATAGTGTGGCTTGAATCAAAGGCCATGTTTATACATCACAGGAGACAGCATTGAAGAAAGAGATTGCAGAGAGGAGTGGAGAGTGCAACATGACAGAACAAGGGACTTATCAAATTCAATACCACTGTTGCCCTTGTTGGTCCCAAAGATCTCCAGCTCCTTTTATCTATTGAAGGATGTTACTTGGAAAGAGCATGGCCAACTGTAGAATGAAGAGAATATATTCTACAGGAGAAATAATGAGAAAACATATAAGATGAATGGCTTAGAAAGTAAATACTGACCTCAATATCTTTGTAGAAGACTGAGGGAAAAAAAAAACATGTGAAGAAACCTTTCTATAACTAAAGGGTCCATCCACATTGTCCCTGAGTCCTGTGAGAGGTCCATGTGGTGCAGCCATGCAGTTGCACATTTACACATTCACAGTCATGTGTGTTCACTGTCACACATTGCTGTAAACTCCAACAGCCCCTTCCTTGGACTAGCCTATCCAGGTTGTTGCATGATAGCTCACCTTCATTGCTTAGGTAAATTTTAGTTTTGAATTGTTTCTCAAACTGTTTCCATGTAAGCATTGAAGTGGATGTGGTGAGCTTATCAATGATTTGTCTGGCCCATGTCCCAGTGACCATTCCTT
The DNA here is from genome assembly GCA_003314395.1 of Albatrellus ellisii. NCBI lineage: Eukaryota > Fungi > Basidiomycota > Agaricomycetes > Russulales > Albatrellaceae > Albatrellus > Albatrellus ellisii. The sequence continues at coordinate 38,302 of QLPN01001006.1, forward strand.
CTTTGCAAAAGGATAATGCAAAGGTGATTTTATCCATATCATCTTTAAGATTCTTGGTAAAGAAATGGAGTTTAATCTTTCAGATAAAGTCTTTGGTGGTGGATTTGGTTCCAGAAAACTTGAATGGCTTATTAAGTCAGGGTTCCTTGGAGGAAGTGGATGACAGGTCAGCCATTCTTGGTACAATTGATTGAATTTGCATTGGGTTTGGCTGATTCGTTGTTGATGTTGGATCAACTGAGTCTGAAGTTGTAACTCTGGGGGTGATTCTTGATTGAATGAAAGGAGTGGACAAGGTAAGAGTTTTGTCTCCTTGGGTAGGTGCTTGAGGAGTAAAAAAGGTTTCCACTTGGAGAATGTCTTCAGAAGTGTTGATTGGGGTGTGTGGCCCTGGGGGCCCTGAGAGAGTTCCTGTGTGAGATTCTGCTTGAGATCTTGCTACAAGACTCTGTTGGTACTTGGGGATCATGGGTAATGAAGATACTTGTTGAGGAGATACTTCAATGTAATTGTAGCATGACTTGTCTGGGGCATCCCAACAAATGATAAATTTGCTTTCCCTTTGGTCTTTGTGGACTCAGTCCTCATAGATCCACTGGTTGTTTTTGTCATAATAGGTATAATCTTCTTCTTCCTCTGTGTATTCATTGAGGGTAACCAGGATTTGGTTTCCAATAAGTTGTCTATGTTGATGACTAACTTCAATGTCTAGGGTGATTTCTCAATGGATATTTGTGGATAGAAGAGAATTGTCATTGATAACCAGTTAACCATTAAAAGAGACAAGTTGAGGTTTGGGGTTGGTGTGGGTAAAATAGACAAGCCAGTTGTTGATGTAAAATGGTTTATTGCCACTGTCACATTGGAGGTAATCAGGCCACTGGTGATTGGTTACTGCTAATGTGATAGAGTTGGCAGGAAGAGTGGTAATCTCCTTGGAGATTAGAAGCCATAGTGTGGGTACACACTTCCTAGAAGCATGTTTGTTGTTAGGAGGAGTTTGGAGTCTTGTCAAAGCACTAAGAGTGGCCTATTGGATGGTCTTAGGGAAAGTTTGTGATAACTATACCCCTGGTAATAAGGTAGTTGTTGTGTGCTTGGATTGTGTAGTAAATGTTCCTGATGATGATGAAGAGAGGGATCAATGAGATAGTGATGAGGATGATGCCACCAATGACTAAATGAGGACCCAGAGTGACAAGTCTAGGATGTCTTAGTGACGCTTAGAGTGACTTAGAGATCTTAGACTTAGTTCTTAGTGTGATAAGTGAGACATGAGCAAGCTTAGGTCAAGTGCAGTGTAGGTGAATCCCTAGATTGTGAAGTTGACAAGGCTGGGGTTTAAGACCACCAGTCTTTCAGCTACTTATACAAAATCAAGTGCCCTAAAGATAGTACAAGTAATAAGGTTCACTGATCAATGATGATTGTGCAGCAATCAATGAGGTCATGTGAACAAATTATGTCCATAGTAAGCTAAAATGAAGTAGCCACAAGCACAAAGTGAATGAGAGATAAATAAAGGTAAATAAGAGATGAGATGTGATGAGTCCTTGCTAATTGAATAATGATAGTCCTTAGCAAGTAAATGTAAATAAATAAAGGAAGATAAGAAAAGGAAGAAAGACATCATATAGTACTTGGAGTAAAGCTCACAGCTCAGTATGTAAATACTGTAGTACTGAAAAGGAAAAGAGATGTAGTCCTTACTAAGTAAAGTGGAGCTATGCTCACAGCTGTAGTAAATAATACTACACTTTACTAGTAAGTAAAATAAAAAAAGAAGAAAAATAAAAAAGAAAACTGTTATGAGGTGCCTAGGCAAGTGCCTCATAACACCATCTCACCTTGATGATGCAGCTTTCCATTGCCAGCTCACTGCCAATCTTAATACCACAGTCACCTCTGACATTCAACACAAAGATTTCACTGACAATATCCCCCTACAAACTTGGCTCAAAAGCTCAATTGTGTGGATTGCTGTCATCTCTGTGACAATGAGAAGCGGACAGAAGAGTTGGCCAAACTTATGGCTGGCTCACAGGCTAAGTTTTCTTCCAACCCCTGTGCTGCTACTACCCCTTCTTGTTGTTATTCAAGGTTCTTCACCAACTCTCTCTTTATTTTCTTATCTCGAGATTTCCAGAATTTCAGTTACATCTTATCATATCTTTCTTTGTCCTGATCCATTTAAGTTCTAACTCTGCACACATACTATACACATAGTTAACGTTCATACACTGCATTTACGCGTACTATAAAGGAGTTCCCAGGTGGTGCAACTGCTTTCTTCAGTTGCTCATCTTGGACTCTAGGTACTGTACACTCACACTTACTTTATTTACTTAGTTGCTCATCTCGGACTCTAGTCCCCCACTTAGTGTGGTGTTTGTAGCTTCCATTGGTTCTAATCACAAGTCACCTTCTCTCGAAGTTTAACACTTCTTCCTCCTAAGTGCAATCTGTTCCACCCTGATGCATGATTCCCAAGCTGACAACCCACAAACATGAATTGTTGATGAAATATGAAGGTTGTTTCAAGTGCTGCATGTTTTATGCAGGCCACTGTTCCATGGTGTGCCCAAACAACTATCTGGCCATGGATCACTACCACCCCCTTATGGAGAAAATGATGCTCATGGCCACAAAGCCATAACCTCATGGCATTGTCACCATTCTTCCCAATCTCACTACTACCAGGGTGATTGACCCCAGGTCTGATGATTCTGAGGACAGTGAGAATGAGTATGTCCCTCCCCATCCTCATTTTCCTCCCCCTCCTTTCCACACTGATGCCCTACTGTGGCACTGCCAGCTTGATGGGCCTACAGCTTCTCAACAAATCATGACACTCATTGACAATGGGTCACAGTGTGTCCTAATACACTGATCATCATCATGTGCATGTAACACCAGAAAATGACCATCAGTGACATCAGGTGAACACAGTGACTGTTACAAGGCACTTGCTTAGGCACCTCATAATGGACTTGTTTTTACTTTATTATTATTTTTTACTTTTATCTTACTTACTATAAGTGTAGTATTAACTACAGTTGTTGAGCTTAGCTCCAACTTATAGTAAGGACTCTATCTCCTCTATAGTATGACAGTGTTTACATACTGTGCTGTGAGTTTTACTCCAAGTACTATAAAGCTTCTTTATCTTTTTATCTTTCTTTCTTTATTTACATTCACTTGCTAAGGACCATCACTATACAATTAGCAAGGACTCATCCTATCTCATCTCTATTTACCTTTGTTTATCTCCTATTGTTCATGCACTTCTATTTACATATATCATTGTTTCCTTTTATTCTCTGTTGCTATATATATCTATGACTGTAATCATGTCTTATTAGCTGATAATTCAATCAAGCAGGTGTTTACTCTATCTTGATGTTTTGCAAACATCTTGGTTCTGTTGATACCATTTTTTTTAAACAATAACATGTTGGGCAGGATGTTCAAGTTATGTTTTTCTGTATTGAATCATGCTACTGTATCCATGAGTGTCATTGTGCCTGCAAGTAGGCTGGGTACTTGGCTCTGCAATCATGTTGGTCTTTCTTCTATTTTTATGCATCTATACTTAAATGCTTTGGCAGTCTTGATTACCATATTTTCTCTTTTACTTTCCTTACAAACAAGTCCAGTGTTCCTGGGCTGATGAACAGGGACATGTATGAGTACTGATCATTGTCAGTACAGTGCACCTGCACAGGATTTGCCAATGACTATGCCTGGTATGGGTCTATTGGTTTTCCAGTCTACAGTAGTAACCATACAGTTGATGTTTCTATTTTGCTTTGTGCTTTCACAGTTTAAGAGGTGTTTTTCTATCTATTTGTAATCTACAATACTACTGCATGCCATCATTGCTATAGGTATGGGTTTTCATGGGTGGTAGCCACTGATGATCAATAGGGATGGGGATAGGACAGGGACATTGGTGAGGAATGTTGCAATGCAATAGGTCTTTAGTTTATAGCTGGAGAGGCAAGTGGAATTGGTCTGTAGATAAATAAGGTAATGTGTCAGCTGGATGTGAGGTGCACACTTTAGACAGTGAGGTCACAAGTGTAAGAGGAAGGAAAGGATGGAGGGATGAGACAATATTTCTTAAGATGAGTCATGCTGGTAAGCAGATATCTCAGATGTATAAAGCTAAAGAATATGTACAACAAAAGTACTCTATATATACTACAGGGATCAGCACACAGACCATGTGCTGTTGCTATAGGGCAGGCATATGTAAATAAGATGTGCAGTATCTGTGAGAAGTATCAGTAAGCAATGTGCAGCATTGCACAGCATCAATAAGTGACTGTGGGAAATGTAGTCATAGATGTCAGGCCACTATATTTTTCTATTCATTTTTCCTTTATTTTCTTATGACTCTATCATTACAGATTTTACAATCACTCTTGATCTATTGAAGTGATTCTCACGGTCATGTGTTCTATTCATTTGTCTCTATCAGCTGATGATGCATATGTTGTCCGATCTCCAATTGGCCTGTTCTATATTTAGTTATCATCCACCTTCTCACTATTACTGCACATGCTCACCAATTCTTCTCACACCTGCTGTGGAATATCACCAATCATTCTCACAGTTACTGTGTGCTAAGAGTGACCTATTGGGCGGTCTTAGGGAAGGTCTAGAATGTTACTCCTGGTAACCAAGGTTTGGATATTGGCTTGATGAATGTAATAGATGTTCCTGATGACGATGAAAAATGGGATTAACGATATGGTTATGAGGATAATTCCACCAATAATGATATGAAGATCCAGAGTGACGAGTGTAAGATGTCAAGTGACGTTGTTAATGTCTTAGAGTTCTTAGACTTAGTTCTATGAGAGTGAAGCGAGTGATTTAACGAGCTTAGATCAAGCGCAGTATAAGGAAGATTCCCTAGATTGCGAAGTTGACAAGACTGGGGTATAAGACCGCCAGTCTGTCAACTATTTATACAAAGCTGGAGATCTAAGTATAGTAAGGTTGCACAGTAATGCGCAGTAAGTAAATGATAATGCGCAGTAAAGCGCAGTAAGTATGCATCCATGTGATATAAGTGGCTCAGCCACAAGTGCGAAACGAACATGAAACATATAAGAGTAAATAAGAGCGAGAAAGGGGAGTCCTTGCTAATTGTATAGTAATAGTCCTTAGCAAGTAAATGTTATAATGAATAAAAGAAAGATAAAAGGAGAAAAGATAAGTCTAATATAGTACCTGGAGCTATGCTCACACTTAAGTATGTAAATACTTAAGTACTATATAAGAGAAAAGAAAAATGAGAAGTCCTTACTAAGTAAAGTGGAGCTAAGCTCACACTTGTAGTAATAATACTACACTTTACTATAGTAAGTAAGATAAAAGAAAAAGAAAAAGAAAAAAAGAAATGCATTACGAGGTGCCAAAGCAAGTGCCTCGTAACACTGTGGAGCCTCAGTCAGCACTTACACGTCCCCTCTATATTTAGATATGATGTCATTACTTTACTTTCTCATTCTCCAGCCCTATACTGTACTGCATGGTCTGTGCACACTTCAGGGTACTATATATACATAGGACTCCTAGCGGTTTATTCTCCAGTTCTGATCATCTGGGATATCCACTAGGTACAGTACTCTTCTCTCTGTTGATGACAGGCCATGTGCAGAGGAGAACTAGAAGAGTTCTTATTTGTACATGTTGTACCTCTATGGTATATATGGTAAAGTATATATGAGTGTTTGTATATGTGTGAGTATATGTTCAGCATAATCAAAAAGAGGAAGGAGGATGTTAGTCATCATAGCACATTGTCAACACCCCCCTGTGCTGGGCATACACTCCACAAGACTGAGTCCAGAGCAATGGGAAGAAAAAAGGGGAAAAGATAAAGGTTTGGTGAGAACATCTGCAGTAATTGATGAGGAAGGAAGGTGTTGTACAGTAATATCATGAGAGGAAAGGCACTCGCAAATATAGTGATGACATATGTCAATATGCTTGGTACCATGAGTGATGACAGGATTAGTAGCAATGTCAATGGAGCCCTTGTTATCACCATAAATAAGTAAGGGAGTGGAAAAACCAAAACCTATTTCCTTCAGCAGAGAATGTAACCACATGCCTTGTGCAGCTGCTTGTGACAGTGACATATATTCTGCCTCAGTGGATGAGAGGGAGACTGTGTGTTGCTTGCGTGATGACCAGGCAATGGCTCCTCCTCCTAGAAGAAAAGCATATGCTCCAACAGACTTCCTATTGTCTCTATCTGCAGCCCAGTCAGAGTCTGAAAAACCTACAACACCTGCTCCTTCATCTCCACCATACTGTAATTGATAGTGAAGGGTTCCTTTGAGATATCGCAGGATATGTCTGGCTGAAGACAGGTGGAGTGGTGAAGGATTAGTCAAGAATTGTGATAACTTCATGATGCTGAAGGCAATGTTGGGTCTAGAGACGATGGCAGCATATAGCAGTGATCCAATAGTCTGTTGGTATTCCATACGAAGGGACACAGTGGCAGAGTAAGTCTTGTCTGCAGCAACAAGGCTGATTCCAGGAGGAAGGGGAGTTGTGGTAGGATTGCAATCATCAAGTTGAAAGTGTTCTAGGAGGTCAATAATGTAGGCTGTCTGGTCAATCTCAAGGATATGGTTGGGGCAATCTCTTGTGACATGGAGTCCTAGATATGACTTAATCTCTCCTAGATCCATCATTTGGAACAGCGTTTTCAGTGTTGCCTTACATTGTTCTACTTCTTCAAGTGACCCTCCAAGGATAGTGATGTCATCCATGTATAAGACAATGATGAGGGGTTTGGAGGAGTTTGTTGAGATGTAGATACCTGAATTGGAGTATGTGCAGGTGAAGGAAAGGCCAAGGAGTGAACCATGCATTTTGTGGTGCCATTGTCTTGACGCCTGTTTTAAACCATAGATGGCTTTGTTTAGGCGACAGACCTTCCCTTCTGTCCCAGGTATGACAAAACCTTGGGGTTGCTCCATGTAGATTTCTTCATCTAAGTCTCCATTTAGAAAGGCAGACTTGATGTCCATAGAGTGTACTTCCCAGTCTTCTAGTGCAGCAATGGCCAGAAGAGTGCATAAGGACTCAAAATGTGCAATGGGTGAGAAGGTTTCTGTGTAGTCAACACCATGAACCTGCATATAACCTTTGGCTACTAATTGTGCTTTGAAGTGTCCATCTGCTTTCTGCTTAAAGACCCACTTGTTCCCTACTAGGTTGTGGCCTGGTGGTGGATCAACCAGCTCCCATGTATGTAGATTGTGTAGCAAATGAAGTTCTTCTTCACAAGCAGCTTTCCAGAGCTTAGATTCTGGTGCAGTTAAGGCTTGTTTGAGTGTGAGTGGGTCATGTGATGCAGCATGGGAAAGAATGGAGGAGAGTGAGGACCAGCCTGAGGCATGGCAAAGATGTCATTGTCACTACCAGACCCCCCCACACCAAGAATGTCCACAAACTCTCGCAGGCCATATGTGCTGTTGTGAAAATGATCAGGATGGCGTGCAAGTCACTGAGATCAGCATATGGTGGGGACAGGATTGTGGGCAGAGTCTGAGCAAGCATGCCAAGGAGCAGGAGAGTGGCAAGTAGCAGGTATGCCATCACAGATTGCATCTGAACAAGTGTGCTGATGAGCAGGGGAGCGGTGACTATGCCAGCTAGGAGCCTGAAGAGCTGGCAGGTCATTGGCACATGCAGTGCGATGTGCACGAGGGCAGACAGGTGCCTCAACCGGCATTGAAGACCTGGGAGGAGTCACAGGCACCGGTAGCAGTGCAGGTAATGTTGTGGGAATGGGAGTGAGTGGCTCTGTGACTGGATGCAGGGGGACAACTGGGACAGCTAAACCTGGGGAGGCAAGTGGAACAACAGTGGGAGCAACAGTAGGCAGCATTGCCTCAATGAAAGGAGGAGCCGCAGATACATCTGTAGTGACACTGACTGGAACCGGCAGATGCTGCAGAGCATCAAAGCCAGAATCATCATTGGAAGCATTGTCTGAGTCACCATTGGAGTCACTGCCAAGTGGTGGCTCAGGAGGGACAGGTGGCAGGAAGATGTCGAGGATGGTCAGGCTATGCTGGGCCTCCAACACTGGGAAGATACCCTCCTTGAAGATGGTGTCGCAGCTAACAACAGCCCACTGCATGACCTTGTCCCAGATAACCCAGCCCTTCATGCTGGCTTTGTAACTGACAAAAAGAAGAGGCCAGGAGTGAGCTGAGAGCTTAGAATGTTGGTGGTCAGGAGTATGCACCCAGCCATGGCACCCAAAAACACAGAGGTGGGAGACATTGGGTGCAGTCGGTCCAGGAGACCATAGAGCAGAGAGCACCATCCAACCCAGATGCTTGGTAGGAGATAAGTTGTAGGTGTGCGTCACAACATGGATGGCATATTCCCAAAAACCAGGGGAAAGCCCAGCCTGATGCAGCATGGAGAGTGCACAATCGAGCAAAGAGCGATTCCAACATTCAGCATGGCCATTTTGTTGTGGGGAGTAGGGCACTGTCAATTGGTGTGTGATTCCCTTATCTGCAAGCAGAGCAGTGGTCATATGGCCAATGTATTCACCACCACAGTCTGTATGCAGGGTCTTGGGCCATTGTCTGAAAAGGTTGTGCACATGTGCAAGGTAATGGGTGAGAGCTTTGGTGAGTTGGTCTTTGTGATGAAGGGGATAAATGATGCCAAATCCTGAGAAGTCATTGATGAAGGTGGCAATGTAGATGTTACCAGCACTTATGGAGGCTGTACTGACAGGCCTGATCAAGTCTGAATGCACAAGATCAAGCACTTCAGTGTGAGGCTGATGCTATGTTGAAGCTGAACAACTGAGGAAGATGCTAAAAACAACTAAAAGGACAATCGTGCTTTGACTAGTGGATATCCCAGATATATTAGCATATAGTAAATGAGAGAAGAGAATAGTACTGTACCTAGTGGATATCCCAGATGATCAGAACTGGGGAATAAACTGCTAGGAGTTGTATGTATATATAGTACCCTGAAGCATGCACAGACCATGCAGTACAGTATAGGGCTGGAGAATGAGAAAGTAAAGCAATGACATCATATCTAAATATAGAGGGGACATGTAAGTGCTGACTGAGGCTCCGCAGTAACTGTGGGAGTGATTGGTGATACTCCACAGCAGGTGTGAGAAGGATTGGTGAGCATGTGCAGTAAGGGTGAGAGAATGAAAGATAACTAGATATAGAATGGGTTGATCGGAGATCGGATGACATACGCATCATCGGCCAATAAAGACGAACAAATAGAATATATGACTGTGAGAATCGCTTTGATAGATCAGGAGCAATTGTAAGATCTGTAGTGATAGAGACATAAGAAAATAGAGGAAATTGAAGAGAAAAATAGGGAAAATAATAGCGGCCTGACAAATACCCCCTTCTTAAGGTAAATCATCCCAATGAGTGAAGAATGGAGATGAACATGCATGGCAAATATTTTTGTCTTCTCCTTCCATAGACTTGAAAGGGATGCCAGCAAAGAGTGATGGTGAAAGAGGGATGATGGAAGAAGACTTGGGTAGTTCTTTCAAGTCTTCATATGATTTGGGAGTAATGACTCCATCATCATCTTCATCTATGAAATCATCTTCATCTTCAATAATACCAAAAGGTATTTCCTCATATCTGTCATCAAGAACTGGTGGGGTGGATGGAGGTGTTTCCTCTTGAAGTCATCGTGTGTAATGTGGTTGAGCCATCATCTTGGGTGAATATTCCATCTGGTAAAGGGAATAAATGGCTACTGAATGTATTGCTTGAGGATGTTCTTTATGGTACCTCTTGAGCATATCAGGAACATCTTCCATCAATACTGAAGCAGGTTCCCAAGAATTTTCCTCTGCAGGGTAGTCCTTCCATTTGACCAGATATTGAACCTTACCATGAGAAAGACAACTGTTGAGAATTTCTTCAACTTCATATTCTTCAACACCATTCTTGATAATAGGAGGATGAGGAGGACGAATCTCTTGTTTGATTATGATGTCTTTGATGAAGGGACAAAGTTTGACAATATGAAAGACTGGATGGATTTTCATTGTCTTGGGGAGTTTGAGACGATATGCATTGTTAGAAAGTACTTCAAGTACTTCATATGGTCCAAGATGTTTGTGATCCAGTTTCTTCATTGGTCTGCCTGTGTTAATATTAGTGGCTTCAAGCCAGACCTTGTCTCCAATGGCATAGACAGGAGTTTTGCCTTGATGTTCATCATAAAACTTCTTCATATCCTCTGCTGCCTTCTTCAACGATACCTCTGCTTCTTCTCTAATATGTTTGAGCCCTGCTACAAATTGATCCACAGATTTGATTTTAGTAGACATATGAGGTTCATGGCCCATTTGTGGATCTTGTCCATAATTCAGCATGAATGGCAAATATTTTGTTGCTGAATGGACATGATTATTGTATGTGAATTCTGCCATGGGTAACCAGCTTGCCCAATTGTTCTGTCAATGATTGATAAAGATATGGAAATATTGTTCAATTTCTTGATTTATCTGTTCTGTTTGACCATCTGTTCAAGGATGATAAGCTGTGGACATAGCTGTTTGAATCCCCAATAAACAATTTAATTTGCACATGACTTGAGATGCAAATTGAGGTCCTCTGTCTGATAATACCTTTTCTGGAAGACCATGATGTTTCCAAACATGATCTCTCATAAGGCATGCCACTCCTTCTGCTGTAATCATCTCTGTGGTGGGAATAGTGTGAATCATTTTTGTGAAATGATCCACAACCATAAGGATGGAATCATTGCCTTAGCTTTCAGGCAATTTGACAATGAGGTCTGTGGAAATAATCTGCCAGGGACGTGAAGGGATCTCATTAGGTGTTAACTCTCCTTGTGGTTTTGTAGGGAAAGTCTTCATCCTTTGACATAAATCGCATCCTTTGACATATTTCTCCATGTAAGATGCCATATTTGGAAACCAGAAATGTTGTCGAACCATTTCCAATGTTTTTTTGTAATCTGGATGTCCTGCGAGAGGTGAGTTGTGGCAGGTCTTCATCAGTTCGGTGTACATTGTTTCTGGAATGTAGAGTTTACCATCATAAGAAAGTGTCTTCTTTTCATCTTCACTCCATCATGTGAATATTGTAGTTTTCCTCAAGTCTGCATCCAACTTGTCCCAAACGATATAGTCATGGTCTGTTTTCTGCACATCCATGATTCTCTTCAATATAGGAGGGCTGAGTGCTGCAAGGGAAATCTTGTGTTTGAAAAATTCCAGCTTGAGCAAGATGACATTTTTGTTGTCATCTTCTACCCCCTTCTTATGGTCCAAACATCTCGAGAGGAGATCAAGGCAAATGTTAGTAGTGCCTGGCTTGTGGACCATATCGATCTGGAAATGTGACAAATAAAGAGACCAGTGAGCTTGATGACAGTTAAGTTTCTGGGCCATCATGAAGTATTCCAAATTCTTGTGGTCAGTGATGACTTGAACAGGATGAATGGAACCTTCAAGGTAGTGACGCCATGCTTCTAGAGCACAAATGATGGCCAACATCTCTTTGTCATATATGTCATAATTTCACTCAGCAGGTGACAAACCCTTACTGAGGTAAGCAACCGGGTGCCACTTGTTATCCTGTTGAAGCTGTGAAAGAACTGCACCAGTAGCATAACCAGAACTATCCACTTCGACTCTGAATGGATACTGCTCATCTGGAAATACAAGAACTGGTTCAGAACACACAGCATCTTGTAAACGAGTGAACACCAACTGCTGTTCATCATCCCAATGATTTGACATCCTTCTGCATAAGTTCATTCAAGGGTTTAGTGATATGAGAGAACCCAAGAATAAAACAACAATAAAAGTTGCAAAAACCCAAAAATGAGCGAACATCATGAAGGTTCTGTGGAGTTGGCCAGTCTTTGATACCCTGTACCTTGACTGGATCCATAGCGATTTTATTGAAAGAAATCTTCAAGCCAAGGAAGTCTATTGACATTTGTTCAAACTCGCATTTCTCTGGTTTGAGATAAAGCTTGTTATCAGCAAGTATTTGAAGGACTTCCTGTGTGACTTTTTGATGTTCTTCCAACGTTGCTGTGAAAATCAAAATATCATCCATATAAATCACCACAACACCACGAGATATGAGACCACAGAATAAGTGGTTCATCATCATTTGAAAGGTGGCAGGGCTATTGCAAAGACCAAAGAACATAACAAGAGGTTCGAACAAACCCTTGTTAGTGACAAAAGCAGCTTTCCATTCATCACCATCTTTGATCCTAACATTGTTATAGCCCCAATGGACATCCATCTTGGTAAAATATCATGCTCCATGAAGATGATCAATCAATTCTGAAATAAGAGGGAGTGGATAACTGTTCTTGATTGTCATGTCATTGAGCTTGCGATAGTCTTGAACAGGTCAGAGATCTCTAGACTTCTCTTTGATGAAGAAGAAGGGTGAAGCCATAGGAGATTTAGAAGGACAAATACAACCGCTTTTCAAGTTTTCTTCAATAAACAATTCCAGTTGTTTTTGTTCATCCAAGGAGAGATTGTAAACTTTACCAGCAGAGGGTTTTGCACCTGGTTTAAGTTCAATAGCATGATCCCAAGGACATCTTGGAGGAAGAGAATCGAAAGCTTCTTTGTTGAATACCTGTTTGAAATGATGATAAGCTTTGGGTGCTAAGAGTGGCCTATTGGACGGTCTTAGGGAAGGTCTATATTGATACTCCTGGTAACTGGAGGTTGCTAAGAGTGGCCTATTGGACGGTCTTAGGGAAGGTCTAAAATGTTACTCCTGGTAACCAAGGTTTGGATATTGGCTTGATGAACGTAATAGAGGTTCCTGATGACGATGAAGAATGGGATTAACGATATAGTTATGAGGATGATTCCACCAATAACAATATGAGGATCCAGAGTGACGAGTGTAAGATGCTTTAGCAACGTTTAGTGACTTAGAGTTCTTAGACTTAGTTCTTTAGAGAGTGAAGCGAGTGATTAACGAGCTTAGATCAAGCGCAGTATAGGAAAATCCCTAGATTGCGAAGTTGACAAGACTGGGGTTTAAGACCACCAGTCTGTCAACTATTTATACAAGACTAGTGATCTAAGTATAGTAAAGTTGCGCAGTAATGCGCAGTAAGTATATGTTCATGTGATATAAGTGGCTCAGCCACAAGCGCAAAATGACCTAGAGATAAACACAGGTAAATAACGACGAGAAAAGGGAGTCCTTGCTAATTGTATAGTGATAGTCCTTAGCAAGTAAATAAATAAAGAAAGATAAAGGAGAAAGATAAGTCTAGTATAGTACCTGGAGCTATGCTCACACTTAAGTATGTAAATACTTAAGTACTATAAAAGAGAAGGGAAAAGATAAGTCCTTACTAAGTAAAGTGGAGCTAAGCTCACACTTGTAGTAATAATACTACACTTTACTAGTAAGTAAAATAAAGAAAAAAAGAAAAAGAAAAAAGAAACGCGTTACGAGGTGCCAAAGCAAGTGCCTCGTAACATACTGCACTTGACCTAAGCTCACTACAATCTCACTTCATTCTCTAAGAACTAAGTCTAAAATCTCTAAGTCACTCTAAGTGTTGCTAAGACATCCTATACTCATCACTCTGGGTCCTCATATAGTCATTGGTGGTATCATCCTCATCACTATCTTGTTGATCCCACTCTTCATCATTATCAGGAATGGTTACTACATTTATCAAGCACATGTCCACTACCTTGTTACCAGGGGTATTGTTATCACAGACCTTCCCCAAGACCATCCAATAGGCCACTCCTCACAGCTCCAAGGCTGGAGCACAACAAAACAAAACAGAAAATTTACAGTGCAGGGTCAATCATAGGGATATTTGAAATGCAGTGGAGCCTGGATGTGAACAAATAAAGTATCATACTATAATGGATGAGTGAAAAAGGAAAAGCACTGATCACACCAAATGCTGACTGTGTGACTCATGACTCCATGGACCACATCTTGGCCTATCAGTCCTGCTCCTCATCAGCCAAACCCAGTCCTGTATTCCAACACCTAAACAAATGTGTGATTGATGTGACTGTGAATGATTATCACATGTGGCATGTTAATGTCACTGTGTTTGCCTGATGTTGCTGATGGTCATTTTCCAGTGTTATGCATGTGTGATGCTTATCATCTCCTCCCAACTGAAATCTTGACTGTCCACAGTCAATGCAGTTGGATGCAATACACAGCTAGAAGGGATGATTCATGGAGGTGATGGTGCAGGTGGAGCAAATGAATGAGTGGATGAGGCAGAGTGTCAGTGGGGGGATAGGTGGGTATAGAGATGCTCCCCAAGGTGCAGTGAGGCATGACATGGATGAGGGGGGGTATAGAGTAATCATCGCTGAATGCAGGGGAGCCAACACAGGAAGAGGGGCAGAATGCAACTGGGCTAGGATGAGGGATGGTGGAGCATGATGGGATGTGACAGACAGTGAGTGTAGATGTGAGGTGGGAATGGGTGAACTGGAGGGAAAATGGGAGTGCAGCAGAAGGAACAGGCAGGAAAATTAGAGCATGAGGGGAAGGACAGAGAAGTAAAAGAAAAGAGATGAGAGAAAAGAGACAAGAGAATTTGCTTTTTTTTTCCCTTTTTTTTAGTGGTGGTTTTTGAGAGAGGAGAGGAAGAGACAGACAGCAAAACAAAAGGTGGTGTAGAGCAGAGAGAGAACAATGAAAGGTGAAATAGAGCAATAAAATGGCAAGGGAGAGTGAATGGATGCAAAATAAGAGGAGAATGGGTGTTGTCTCTTTCTTTTCTTTTCTTTCTTTGTTTTCCTTTTTTTTTGGTGGAGGACAGTTGTTTTTGAGTGAGATAAAGAAAACAGAAAAACAGAAAATGTGAAAAGGAGCAAGAAGTGCAGAGGGAGGGTGAAAAGAGACTCAGCAAACATGGAGGTGCAGGCACTCCTGCCCTAAACCAGGGAATGCAATAGATGGACCACTGCAAAGCTTCATCAGCATTGTCTTTCTCAACCATGACCATGTCCCATGCCCCTTCCCTCACCACAACCTCTTCTGACCATGCACTTGTGCATATTCAAGCACACATGCGCACAATGCTCAATGAGTGTCCACAGGGTGAAGGGCTCCCTGAGGTGCCATATTTGGCATGGACAGCAGGTGCAGTGTGCCTCTTGGTACATAATGTGGATGAGCACAGAGTTGTGCAATACTAATCATCAACACACAGGACCATCACCAGCAGCATGGTGGCTCAGAAGCTGATGTTGCATTCTTCATAGAAGGCACATGCAGTGTCTTGGCACCTGTAGCTGAGGCAAGCTGGGTGAGTTGGGCATGGGGATTCCTGCCACTGGTGCAGATCATGGAATGGTCCAGGCTGGCTGCCAAGGTGCTCAAGTGTGAACTGGAGCTCAAGGAAGCTGCCAACTGGGAACATGAGGAGTGTGAGACACAAGAACAGGTGGAGCAGGAGGCACAGGAGCTGGCTGAGTGGGAGGCACATCAACAGGCCAAACATGAGGTGCAGGAACAGGCAGACCACAAAGCACATGAGCAGGCAGAATGCAAGGAGGCTGAGCAATGTGCAGCCAAGGAACATGTGCAGGTGGAATACACAGCACAGGAAGAGGCAGACCATGCATCATGGTGATATGTGCTGTGCCAGGCTGAAGGGGAATAACAACCACAACCACAACAATTGCTGGAGGGTGTGAGTCATAAGATTCTCTAGACACCAAGGTAGAGAGAGTTTAGTAGTTAAGAATGATAAACATGATAGTGTGATGTGACTAGGGCAACAAAAGGGCAATATGATGAGATAAGGAGAATGCAATGCAACACAAGGGAGAATGCAATAGAGAACACAATGCAATGGAGACTAGATGCAATGCAATGGAGAACACAATGGGATGCAACACAATGGGGAACACAACACAATAATAGATGTGACCTACAAGGAATGTGCACTTTCTTGATAGTGGGAAATGTGGAGGGAAGACCAGAACACACTTTTTTGCAATGGGCTTGGACAGGGAAGAGAAGTCAAATCATGGGTGGGGGAAATATCTTCCTTTCTGATGGACAATGTGCCATCTAAATACAGGTATAGCTCCAAGGCTGGAGCACAACAAATCAGAACAGAAAATTTACAACATAGGGTCAATGATAGGGATATTTGAAATGAGGTGGAGTCTGGATGTGAACAAATGAAATATCATACTATAACAGATGAGCGAAATAGGAAAAGTGCTGATTGCACCAATTGCTGACTTTGTGACTCATGACTCTATGGACCGTGTCTCAGCCTATACAGCTTATCAATCTGGCTCCTCATCAGCTGAACCCATTCCTATAATCCAATGCCTAAACAGATGCACAGCTGTGGATGATTGTTGTGCATGGCATGTTAATATTACTGTGTTTGCCTGATGTCACTGATAGTCATTTTCTGGTGTTATGTGCACATGATGCTCATCACAGGAGGAGGTGGAATGTGCATTGCTGGAAGCATCTGAGCTATGTGCCACTGAAGAACACCAGCCCTCACTGCAGGTTGAGCAGTTGATGCCACAGGCAGGAGTTGGAACACACAGGCAGAAGGCCAAGGTTGTATTGCCCCCACCAACACATGGGTGGGCACAGATACAAGAGTCAGGCATCAAAGTGTATGTGGAAGCCTGGAGAGTGGCCAAGGGCCAATGGTGTGCACCTCTGGAGCTGAACAATGATAGTGACCACAATGGCCACAGCAGGAGCAAAGATGACAATGACAAAGGTGATGATGAGGGTGAGGATGGGGACAGGACAGTGCCACTGACTGGATTGACATCATTGACAGCATTGAAGCATGGTGCAGAAGATGTGGAGGAGGACACCATGCCATGCCAATGAAAATGCATGTGCACAGGCATGATGACAGTGAAGATGGCTGCCAGCACAGCCAAATGATGAGGGTGGAAGTGGACAGATGATGGGCCAACACAGGAGGTGAGTACCCTCTCTGTAACCCCATGTCTGCATGGTTGACACCTCACAGGCAATGACACCATGTGCCTGTTGCCAGCACATGGGCAGCCAGTACTTGTGGCATGAGCAGGTGGGGTGATGTGTCAAGTGTGTACATCAGTTGCAATGCTGTGAACACACCATCTGGCCTAACTGGATCACAGTGACAGGTGAGTCACTGTACTAGCATGGCACGACTTGGTCACTAATCAGCTGGAACAGACCCACAACCCCCAACACTGCTCTTCACATGAGGCAGCAGTGAGGCAGCAGGGCCCAGTCACACCATCATGTGCAGTCAGTCAGATGCCAAGGGGCCCCTGCTGGAGGTGGGTGGGATCATGGGCTTCAACTTCCTGATGACCCCACCATGCCTTGACTACCAAAATAGTGATGCAACAGATGCCACCAATTGGGGGGCACTGTGGTGGTATGAGATATGGTATGTGGAGCTGGGGCTGCAGCAGTTCTCCATTGACTGGGCCATGCACCTGCTGGAGGCTGAGATCCAAATCATATGTGCACAACTTGCAGAGCAAGAGCAGCAAAATCCTGAGTGCAGTGAGCTGCAGTGGAAAGCAGCAGGGTTGAAAGGCAAGGGAAAAGAGTGGGAGTAAAGGTCACCACATGCACATATTTTGTTTTCTTTTTGTATGTCTATGAGCCACCTGAAACCTGCAATATAAAGGAAAAAGGGTGAAAGTAAAGGAACAGGTGGGAGACTTGTGAACAGATTAAAACTTGACAGGGAAAGAAGTAAAGAAAGAAAGAAAAATAAAAGAGACACATTCTTAGTTGCATTTGGCATCATGCTCCTTGACATCATCTAGTGTGGTAGACTTGAGTTGACAGAGATGATCTGTCATGATGTCTATAAGGTCATTGAGTGGAGGCAGGGAAATTGCTTGTCATGCAAAATAGGGGATGATGCAGAATGCCATGATAGGCCTGTCAAGGACTGAACCATCAAGTTCACAGAGGATATATGTGCTGCCCTTATTGCATGAAAGAATGACAAGTGGTCCAAGATAGTGCAGATGCATTTTGTGATTTAATGCTTTTTCAATTGCAGTATGGTGGATGAGGATGAGAGCACCATGCTGGAAGTTGAAGTCACAGATAGTCATGTCAAATTTGCATTCAAATCTGGCCACAGCTGCCCATTGCACATTGAATACTGTGGAGTGTAGCTCTGTGAGATGCTCTTGTCACTTCTGGAGCATGATCACCATGCAAGAGATAAGGTTGGTGGTGGATAAGACTGAATCTGGTGGTGGAATGAGATATGTAGCTTCAGCAATGTCGAGGGGTAGGACATGGTGTGTGCCAGTAACAGCAAAATAAGGGGAACACCCCATGCATCTATGAATTGTAACATGGTGCTAAGAGCAGCCTATTAGGGAAGATCTGTGATAACACCCCTGGTAACAAGATAGTGGGTATGCGCTTGAATTGCATAGTAGATATTCCTTATGACAATGAAGAGAGGAATCAACGAGATAGTGACAAGGATGATTCCACTGATAACTATGTGAAGATCCAGAGTTGATGATTTAAGATGTCTTTTAGCAATGTTTAGCGACTTTAAAGAGATCTTTAGATTTAGTATGAAAGGATGAAGCAAGTTCAGTTCAAGCACAGTGAAGGAGAATCCCTAGATTGCAAAGTTGACAAGACTGGGGTTTAAGACCACCAGTGTGTCAACTATTTATACAAAACTGGAGATCTAAGTATAGTAATGTTGCACAGTAATGCGCAGTAAGTACGCGTCCAAGTGATCTAAGTGGCTTAGCCACAAGTGTGAAATGAATGAGAGAAAAATAAAGATGAGAAAGGTGAGTCCTTGCTAATTGTATAGTGATAGTCCTTAGCAAGTAAATGTTATAATAAATAAATAAAGATAAAATGAAAATGATAAGTCTTTTATAGTATTTGGAGCTAGGCTCACAGTGCAGTAATGAATACTGTATACTATAAAAGAGGATAGAGATAGAGTTCCTTACTAAGTAAAGTGGAGCTAAGCTCACACTTGTAGTAATAATACTACACTTTACTTGTAAGTAAGATAAAATAAAAGAAAAAGAAAAAATAGAAACACATTATGAGGTGCCAAAGCAAGTGCCTCATAACACATGGTCAGCCCAAAATATGGAATACACAACCTGAAACCATTTTGACTGGTCACCATCTGCAGCCGTAAACAAAGCCTGGTGCACATCAAAATGTGGACACTCAATGATGCCATTGGTGTGTGAATTGTCACCAGAAATGTGAATATGTCAGATGTGATACTGCTGTGCCAAATAGTCAAGTGCTTTGACATATGGCACATCATTGTCTGACACAATGTCTGTAAGTGCTCCCCAGTGACAAAGGATATCTTTGAATATCCAGTCACCAAGGGACTTCACTGTCTCAGAATGCAGCATGCAAAACTTGGGATAATGCATGAGCAAGCAATGACCTTGTGCAATATACTTATATCCACACAAACCAGGCAACATCTCACAGCAATTGGGGCCACCAGAAGCATTTGTGAATTAACACACAAGTTACATAAATGCCCCAATGACCAATATCATTGTGTGCAGATTGTAGAATGGGCAATTGTTCCTCATAAAAGAGGACTGCTTTATGCTGGGCATGTGGGGCTTTCCACCAGAGCCATCCTGTAACCATGAATAATTCATTACAGTAGCACATGAATCTTGCATACTGTGCATCATCAACATCAACTGGGCACTGTAAGTTGTCCAGCCATGTGCAAATGGTGAGAAGTTGCTCATCCTGTCACAGCACTGCAGTGTTTTGTGGAATCAGTTCTGTTAGTGTGCTTTCACCTTCTGGTTGCAGTACTGTATCACCCTCTGCTGGGGATTCTAGTATGCTGTTAGCTAACACAGTGAGGGATTGGGAGATGTGGAAATGGTGGGTTAATAATATGCATGAAACCATAAAAGCAGTTGATTCATTCATCAAATTCCTCTTCATCATTGACTTCAGGCTTATCACCAGGCTGTGAAGGCCTCCATGACAGTCCATCTGGACCATGGACTACACCAGGTACATGCACAAGCATGAAGTGAAATGCAAGGATGCTGATAATTTACCTATTGATACTCACAGAAGGCATGAGGTCTGGGTTAGTTAGCATTCCTTTAATATACCAGGCATCAACTTCAACAAAGAGATTTCAAACACCTATGAGGTAGAGTTTTAATGCATGCAGGGTGTGGAATAAGCCATAGATCTCAAGTTTTTCTTGTGAAAAGTGCAACTCTCAATCGTTAAGCATTATTGAGCCAAAACATGTGAAATAGCATTGCCCATTATATTCTGAATCTTCTTGGCTGAGGATGAAGCCAACTGCAATATATGAGGTGTCAACTGAGAGGATAACAGGCATAGGTGAATGATATGTTCACACAGGATATGGCAGGCAAGGACAAATGATATTGTGGTAAGCAACATAGAGAAAGAATCCCCACATTGGGAGAGGGCAGCTAGCATGGCTGCAGTGAGTAGTGGAGTGAACATGAATAGAGGTGACACAACATGGTTTAAGTGTGTCAGACATGTGCAGAGATGTCTGAGAGTGGGTATACAAACCTCCAGTGAGTAGTGGAGCAAATGTGAATAGAGGTGACATGATGTGGTTTAAGCATGCTGCAGGGAAGTGTGATGAGAGAAAGAAGATGGGAAGAAGTATTGTACTCACTCAGACAGGTGCAGAGACATCTGAGGAAGTTGTAGGTATAGTGTCCATCTTAAGTACTGTATGTGAGTAAAGTTGTGTTGAAATATGGGCAAGGTGGCAAACAGCAGATTGATCATTAAGGTGTAGAGATAGGGTTGTGAGCCCAGGTGAAGATAAATGAGCCACAAGGACAACAGTCCAGAGGCCTAGAGAGCTAGAGACGTAGCTGTAAGATAAAGAAGATGTGTACCAGAGGGTAGAGGGTACACAGAAGAGAGAGAGCTCAGCACATGCAGAAGTGCTGAGGTGAGACAAAGACAAAGTAAAGAAGATATAGTGAGAGCAGAATAGAGTTTAAGAGGAGCTCAAACTATAAAGAGAAAAGAAATACCAATTAGATGAGATAGAGATAAGTATACTTAATAAGTAAAACAGTGTGATCAGCATCATAAGGTAGTGAAAAACCAACAAGTTGAAGTGGAGATTATATTGTAAAGTACAAGGAGCTCCATAGTGGGAGTGATGCACATTGTGTGGAGTAGTAAGTGGATAGTCTGTGGAGGTGCAGTAAGTATGTAATGTGTACATGCGATGAGGTCAAGAGTATGTAGTGATGTGAAGAAGAGATATGCCAAATGAAATATAGTGGTATGCACAGGCATTTCAACATGATAGTCAATAGGTCTGAGTGCAGGTGACAAGAGAACAGCTTGTTTGAGGTCTCCTTGCACTGCCAGCTGCTCTGGACCAAAGATGAAAGGTTGGAGTTTATGAGTGAGCATTGTGAGAGCATGTGTGCGATGCATGAAATTACAAATAAAGATACAAAGAATGCCAACAGTGCCAAGGAACATGCAAACATCAGAGAGATTGTGGCAAGGACCCCAATTGGATATTTTTGTGATGTGCAATTCTTCAGGAATGTGACCTTCTGGAGTACAATGGTGTCCTACAACATTGAAGTCCAGAGCACAGAGCACCATCTTGTGCCCTGAAAATGTGCCTCCAGTGTACTTCATTTGCTGGACAACATGGTTAAGATTTTGAAAGTGCTCCCAAATGAAGCATCAGATGCCAGGGTTCTGAGGCATTGTTTCATGTTTACCATCAGCATTGCAGTAATCAGTGTCAGGACCTTTCACCAGTATGTCATCAATAAATGGTACTGTGACATGTGGGATTTCAGACTGTAGAATATGAGTAATGTCTTCATGGAAAATAGGGACAGAATTTGACCACCCCATTGGAAGGGTGACAAGATGCAACACACCAAACAGTGACTGGAATGTGGTTAGATCTCACAATGATTCTGTGAGCAATTGCACATCATAGCTGACATATAGATCCAATGTTGCACCACAAATGCAACCCATGAATTGCTCTGCAAGAAGGTCTGTGAATGGGGGTATGCCAGAGTGTTGGATTGTCACCACATTGAGTGGTTTGAGACTGCACAATCCAAAGACTGGCACCATCCTTTTTGACAATGCAAAACCAGTGAGATTGGTACAATGAGTTGGACAGCTCATAGACACCAGCCATGACCTTTTTGGTAGTAAGGCAACAGACTTTGTCATAGATACCTGGCAGAATGGGAATGTTGTGCAGTACCCAAGGCTTGTGTTTCACAACAGGGATTTTGATGGGTGGGAAGAAGTTGTCCCACACAAAACCCAAGTGCTGTAGGCACATAAAGTGATGCATTAGATCACACTCAGTGGGCCAAAGGAAGTTGCCTTCATGAGCTCTGTCTATGATTCATTAGTATAGCATCCAACTGGAATAAATGGCAGAGGATTTGGTAAAAGTATAGGAATAGATGTGAGCAGATCACCACATATATTGTGAATAATGCAAAAACATGGTAAGATATCAGCCATAACCAGGTGCACTTTCTTCACTACTGGCTTGTACTTTCTCTTCCCATACATAGCAACAGTGGAGTCTGAAGAATCAAGAAAAACAGAAGCTGGGAGTGTAGACATAGTGGGATTTGTGGTGTTAAGATGAAAAATGGGAATGGGATTGTCACAAATAAACCTGTCAGAGACATCAAGTGAGTCTGTGCTCTCACCACTGCACACATAGTGATTTTTGCAATCTCCCCAATGCTTGGTCAGATCCTCAAATCACAAAAACCTGATACTTCTTTTTTGGCAAAACTGGAATCTGTGGGACCCACACAGTAGCATAGGCACAGTCACCAATGACCCCATGTTAGGATCATGGATTGTGATCATCTGATCCTTGTTACCAAAGTTGCAAACAACACTTTGCATTAATATATCAAATGGTTGCCCAAGTAGGATGTCATATGTGGGACTGCAGATGACATGAACCTACAAATATAGTGTGATATCATTGAATAAAAATGGAACGTTACAAGCAAGGCCAAGCAATCTGTCCACTTCACCATTCACTGACTGCATATTTAAGACCACATTCAGGTCATAAATTAGGCTGAGTGAATGGCAAACCTCTTCTGTGTATGTGCAGGATATGGGAGATGGTGGCAACTATGATATATATTAGAGACAATAGATAGGAGAACCCTAGCATGACTAGGGCAGGAGGCAGACACATGTCTGCAGCAGAAAGATATGTGGCCAACACAGTAAGGTGGAGCAACATGGTGAAAGTACACTGCGGGGTAGTGTGAGAGAGTGATAAGATGAGGTAGAGGAGATACTCACTCAGACAATGTGTAAGATGTCTGAGGAGTTTGTATAGTAGTGGTCCATCTTATATAGTATGGTGCAGGTAGAGTTGGGGCAGAGTGTATAAGTGAAGTACAACAGCTACCTAAAGTGGAGGGACACACATTGTCCTGGAGTATGTGAGGAGTGGGAATGCTCAGACATGTAAGTGGGTTGGTAGTCCAAGGAGTTAAAAGTCCAAGGACATAGAGTATTTGACATGTACATGTATGTGAGTGTAGGTAATGTATTGTGCATGAAGAAGAGGAGGGAGGAAGCCAAATGAAGGGTATATAGTATGTACAGAGAGATTTCAACATTCTGACATTGCAATCACTTGGCACCCTGGGTCAATGATGCTCTCAATGTGCAGGTTGTTGTTGACAAGTGGCAAAATAGACTGCAGTGACACTGACTCTTTTGCAACTATGAGCAAGTCTGGCAGCTGGCCAGGTGGAAACTCATGAAGGTACACTTCATATGGGTTGGGGACAATGATAGGCTTGCTGCACCAACTAGCTGCAACCACTTCTTCAAATTCACATGGCATATCATGTGCTAGATGACAAACCTTTTCATCAGAGATGGTCTGAGCATAGCTATCGATGATGTTGTTTTCATCATTGTCCTCCTCCACATAGTTGGCAGCTGCTGTGGGGACCAGGTTGACAGGAGCTTTCTTCACCATCATCACCTCCCAAGCTTGGTAGCAGACTTCTGGGGTGATGGAATAGAGCTGATGATGAGTGATAGCTATCAGCATTTCCATGGCATGTTGGAAAACTTCTGCTGCATGGGCTTTGTCATGAATTGGCAGATCCATGTAGTACATGCTGTCAGGTTTTCTCTGTGCAGGCACAACACATGATGGTGTGGGATTAGTAGACACAGGCATGGGAATTGTTGCATCTTGAGTTTGGGCAAAAGGGTGAATGGGTGGACCATTATCATTATGAGCTGCCAACTGAGTAGTCTCAGCCTGAGGAGGCGTTGACTCCTGAGTCACCTGTGGTACATGTGAGTTAGTCTGTCAAGGTGGAGGTACCTCAGACATGTTGTGAGAATTGTCACCAGCTGCAAGATTTTCTTCTGTGCATTGCCTTCACATCCTGATGGTAGGCTGGAAGGGTACCTGTGCATGGTGCAAGTTATACAACTCACACTCAAGATTTGTGATGCACTCATCCTTCAGCAGTTGATATGAGCTGGTACCCTTGTTATTGAAGACACAGTCATTTGTTGCCTGCACATTCAGCATCACCTGACTGGCACTGACATTTCCCAGATTCTGGCAGTGCCACTCATTGACACAGTTGTGCAACCATCTTCTGGTAATGCCCCTAGGCACAAAGATTCCTGTTGGTAGGACAAATTTTCTGTCAGCATTCTGGCTAATTTTACCCTGTGTGATGTAGTCATTGACAACCAAACATTTGTGAATATAGTGATTTGTCTCACCACAGAAATTACATGCATTACCATTCTCATGCAGTGGTGCTGTACTTTGCAGCTGTGGACATGTCACATGTTGGGACTTAAGTGCTCTGGTGATCACCTGAGCCCAAGTGTCCATGTCCAGTACTTTGGGCAATTCTATCTTAACATTAGCAGCAGGCAGTGAAGAAGTGGAAGTAGTCATGGATGGCATCATGCCTGTCATGCAAATTGCCAATGTTGTGTCATGAAGGATATAGTGCACTGCCACCTCTATGTCCTTGAGTGGATATGCATTCTCATGGTCATGCTGTGGCAGAACAATCTGTAAACATAGAGCAATGTGTTCCCACAAGCTAGGTGGGAAGCCTTCAGCATAGCAGTTACCCTGTTCATATTCTGAGAGTTGCTGGGCACTCTGCAGGAAACCTGTGATGACTACAAACTGGCAGTGATAGTCAGCAAAGTCACCTAGTGACTGCATACCCAAGAATCTACACTCTTGTATAAGAAAGGCTAGGTCTGCATGGGTCCACTTCTGAGTGACTTCAGACCCAGGGTATTGTTCATAAATCTCCACTTTGAAGTTTTCATGGTATCTTTGTATGTAGGCCTCATGCAGGCATTGCATACTGAGCTGCCATTGGTGTGATATTGGGTGGGATATGTGGAAGTGATTGGTGATTGGTTTGGTGAGATGCAGTTGAGTTGATAGTCAAGATCAAAGGTGGTGATAAAGTGCTGGACACTGAGAAGAATGATGAGTCTACAAGAGATGAAGCATGTGGGGTAATGATTAACTCTTCTTCTGTGAGCAGGGAATGTGTGGAAGGTGGTGAATTGTGCAACAGGCCAATGAGTTGCTCAAGTTTGTCTCAAAGCACTTCAATAGTCAGCAAGCTCATATGTTGTCACAAATGAAGGTTGTAGTGGTGCCTAGATGTAATCTTGACTTGCAGCCCCTTGTGGTGGGCTCCAATATGATATGTGCTGTAGTAGGGTGATGGCAGAATCTATAATCACAACTACAACAATTGCTGAAGGGGTGTGAGCCATAAGATCCTCTAGACACTGAAGTAGCAGGAGTTAGTAGTTAAGCGCAATAAATGTAATTTCACGACATGATAGGGTGACAAATAGGGAGATGTAACATGGGTGTGACATGGTAAACATGACAATGGCCATGCAGAACTAGACACAACACAATGCAGTAATATCTCAATGCAATGCAATAGAGAACTCAACACAACACAATGGAGAATGCAATGCAATAATAAACATAACCTACAAGGAATGTGCACTTTCTTCATAGTGAGACACATGGAGGGAAGAGCAGAACATGCTTTTTTGCAAGTTGACTTAGACAGGAGAGAGGAGACAAATCATGAGTGGGGGAAATCTATTCATTTCTGATGGACAATGCACCATTCAAATACAAGTCTAGCCCCAAGGCTGGAGCACAACAAAACAAAACAGAAAATTTACAATGCAGGGCCAATCATAGGGATATTTGAAATGTGGTGGAGCCTGGACATGAACAAATAAAGTATCATACTATAATGGATGAGCAAAAAAGGAAAAGCACTGATCACACCAAATGCTGACTGTGGGACTCATGACTCCATGGACCACATCTCGGCCTATCAGTCCTGCTCCTCATTGGCTGAACCCAGTACTGTATTCCAATGCCTAAACAAATGCACAATTGATGCAACTGTGAATGATTATCATGTGTGGCACATTAATGTTGCTGTGTTTGCCTGATGTTGCTGATGGTCATTTTCTGGTGTTATATGCACAGATGGGCACAGAAGGAGGGACATACCAATCACCCACATCATCTTGAGTGGACATGGGCAGTGAACCAGCAAGCTGCCACACTGCTGGTACAGTGGTAGCATGGGAGGGAGGGAGTTACAGTCTGTGGGGAGAGTAAATGAGTCAGCTCCTGCTTTTTGTTATATAATAAAAAAGATGAGCAGCCAGGCTATGCAGCACATGGTGGTGGTGATAGCCATCACATGTAGCACAGGGGTCAAAGCTCAGGTGTGATGACAATGTTGAGCAGCCAGCACATGCAGCACATGGTGGTGGTGAACAGCCAACACATGCAAGATGGGGATAGGGATGATGAAGCTGGTGAGCAGCCAGTACATGCAGTGTGGGGGTGGAGGTTCGGGTGTCATAGCATTGGTGAGCAGCCAGTGCATGCAGCATGAGTGGTTGTAAAAAAGCCAGGACATGCTGCTGCACAGTGCCACACTGCCACATGCATCTGCACACAGTGCACTACACCAGGGGAGGATGGTCTTAGTAGTGGCACTTCAAACACAAAAAAATCATGTGTCAGCCTCATTACACTCGGTTTTTTTCCTAATATGGGACTGCTTACAAACTGACCTCCCATTCTTAAGTAGATTGGCCAATGATGCACCAGTCATCCAATCTCTGATTGGCCTGCTTACAAAGTACTCATGACTCTTTTTCTCACTGTTACTGCAGATGCTCACTCAGCTTTCTCATGACTGCTGTGGAGTATCACCAATCATTCCCACACCTACTGCAGACATCAGTCATCCTCCTTTTGATTGGTTGTTATTATTATCTCTACTGCACAGCCTCTGCTAGTTCATATGCCTGCCCTAGAGTATGGTACTATATATACTATATGACTCCTGGTGTTTATCCCCCAGTTCTGATCATCTGGGATATCTACTAGGTACAGTACCATTCCTCTCTCCTCTCTTACTATACACTAATATATCTGGGATATCTGCTAGTCAAAGTACAATTGTCCTTTGTTGTTTTTAGCTTTTCTCCAGTTGTTCAGCTTCAACATAGCATTGGCCTCACATCCTGTGGCATGTCTTCATGCTCTTGGCCCTTGAGGCCTATGTGTATTATGAAATGGTCTTCAGCCACTTTTCACGCTAAGGACTACTATATACAATTAACAAAGACCTCTCTCACTTCACTCACACTTGTGACTACTTAACATGTAGTTTACTATGGACATGTCATGGTCACCTGACTTCATTGATTGCTACACAATCATTGTTGATCTGTGAACCTTACTTACTTGTACTATACTTAGGACTAGTGATGTGATGGCTCAGCTCAGCCTGAATGCCATGGCTAAGGCTCAGCTTTGAGGGGCTCAGGCTTTTCAAAACTCAAGCCCAGGCCATAGTGATGGTTTCAGGCCAGCTTAGGCCAGCCTAGGCTGAAGCCATGGCTTTACAGCCAGTAAGGACATCAAATCTAGTTTTAGTTCTCATGTTCATACATATCCAATTGACCCCCATCTTGCTGTTCAGGAGAGTGATCAAGAGCAACATCACCAGTAGATGGAGTGATCTGTGCCTCTGCTGCACGTCTGGCCTGGGCAAGTGCAATGCTCACATGATGAGACACTAGTGCAGGTTGTGTGGCATTAGAATCAGCAATTAGATGGCTGGAGGGATTAGGGAGGCATCTATCTCATGGCACTCTTTCTGTTGACATGATGATAAAGTTGATAGACAAGAACCACAAATATATTTTTGAAAGTCATAGGCTGTAAACTGCACAGTTGTAGTTCACAAAAATCCAGATAGAAAAGCATGATTCAGCCACCAAAAGCCACAGCTTAGGCCACAGCTTCAGGCTTTCCATAGCTTGAACCTGAGCCATGGGCCCCTAGAAGCCCTCCTATGTCGGCCCAGCTTCTTCAGGCTCAGCAATGGCCAGCTTATGGTTTTGGGCCAAGCCATTCACATCATTACTTAGGTGTCCCTGTAGTATAAGTAGTAGCAAGACTGGTGGTCTTCAACCCCAGTCTTGTCAACTTCACAGTCCATGGATTTACTCCTATCTGGACTTAAACCAGCCTCAAGCTTTACCTTGCTGAGAACTAAGTACAAGATCACTAAGTATCCTAAATGACACTAGTCACCTTTCATTAATTCACACTGGATCCTAAGATAATCATTGGAGCCATCATCCTCATTGTTATCTTATCCTTACCTCTGGTCATCATCATCATCATCATCATCATTACCAGGAGAATTCAATCCATGCTTCCCTAAAGACCACTCAATAGATCACTCTTAGCAATCAGGGACTATCATCATACAAACATAACAGTTATATCTAAAAGCCTTCCTCAGATCTCCAGAGCTGCATGTACTGACTCTGCAACATCCATGTATCAAAAGTCTTTCCCCACAACAGGGGGCTTAGGATCTGTATCACCATAGTCAAGGCCATTATCTTCCATGACTGTATCCAAGACTTGTCTTACCCCACTCAAGTGCAGAATACCTGCAATTGCAGCATGAATGCGAAGGTACATTGGGTTGGTGTGAGGCCGACGCTATGTCGAAGCCGAACAACTAATAAGAGAGCTAAAACAGTAAAGGACAATCGTGCTTAGACTAGCGGATATCCCAGATGATCTATTAGCGTATAGTAAGAAAGAAGAGAGAGTGGTACTGTACCTAGCGGATATCCCAGATGATCAGAACTGAGGAATAAACCGCTAGGAGTCGTATGTATATATAGTACCCTAGAATGTGCACGGACCATGCAGTACAGTATAGGGCCGGAGAATGAGAAAGTAAAGTAATGACGTCATATCTAATAATAGAGGGGACGCGTCATCGCTGACTGAGCTCCGCAGTAACTGTGGGAGTGATTGGTGATACTCTGCAGCAAGTGTGAGAAGGATTGGTGAGCTTGCGCAGTAGACGTGAGAGAAAGAATCATAACTAAATATAGAACGGGCCGATCAGAGATCGGACGACATACGCGTCATCGGCCAATAAAGACGAGACTAAAGAGTACGTGACCGTGGGAATCGCTTCGATAGATCAGGAGCGATTGTAAGATCTGTGACGATAGAGACATAAGAAAATAGAGAAAAGTAAAGAGAAAAATAGGGAAAATAATAGCGGCCTGACAGTTGGGCAATGGGATCTCCTGAGGACAAGTGTTAGCCCTGTCTTGACTATGACAAGTGCTTGGACAAGTCATGGTGGAAAGCTTGGATACTCCTGCAGATCCTCCACTGAAGCTGCCAGTGTGGTCTTGGAATGTCACTTCTTTGTGTCAAACAAGAAGCCCAGGGGATTCTGAATGGCACACAACTGTGTACTTGTGGAGAGTCTATATAGATCACTCAACCCTAACACCATAAAAGAAAGCACCGATATGAGTACTCACATCTGTTTCCTGCAGACTCCATCGAAATACATCAAGACCTGCATTAGCATTCATTTCTAAAGACATCCTATTGGATGGTTCATCAATGATTGTTGCCAGATCCTCAAGAGTTGCAAGAGGGATATCAGCGTAATGATGAAGGATATCAAATGTGTGCATGGCTGATCTGGACTGAGGGTAATAACATCAGAGACATGGATGAATAGGAAATTGGACAAACACACTGCTCTAGAGTCATGCTTATCATGAATGGCAATTCCACGTGGTAAGATATGGCTTATGACAAGTTCATATACCCCTCTGCCCTCAGGCACACGACGATCTAGTATGCCTGTCATCATGCATTGGAAGCCATCATGCTTCAGTAGCTGTGGACATGGGACAGATAACATCAGTTGAAAAGGCAACACAAAGAAAATAAATGATAAATAGCTACATGTAAGGTGTGGTCATCAGGATTGGAGTGATTTGAAGATGGAAAGCTTTCCAGATTATCAAATGGTGCTCCCATGACAGACCATTGATGGGAGGGATTGGCCCTGACTGCATATGAATTGTTTGGAAGGCCTGAAAATCACAATTGGTGACCACACTCACAGACAAAAAGTACATGAGATAGCCATATCCTCCCAAGATCATGAAGATGATCAATTGTGTTGGGACTTTGCCGACCCAGGTAACCAGGTTTGCTGCAAGCAACAACAGTACATGCAGCATAACGTCGGCCTTTTGGGCCACCACATCCTTCTGCATGTGCAACCATTTCTCTGAGGATGGGATGGAGGCTGATGGCCAAGTCACCATACTCCAGTATGTTCTTATCTGGTCTTTTGGACAGTTGTTCAATGAGTTTCCTTGCTTCATCAACAAGACCCTCAGTTCTCAGGGATTGATCCCCAATGAGGCCATGAAGAATTTGATTGAAGGCAGGTGAGAATGCAGATGTGGTGCTGGCATTTGAGACAATGGAAACATTGTCATCAGAACACTGGGATGACATGATGATAGTTTGATCCTTTAAGCTTCAGGTTTAAGCTTAAGGTGGTTGAGTATTAGACAAGTGGGGATGTGGGCTCAGAATCGCTCAAGGTACTATCCATCATTTATATACTATACACTCTAACACAGGGATGCTTTAAAACCGGCACTTGAACCAGGGGTGCGTCGTTCCCCAAAGTGGTGTTGTGTAACCCTGCGGCTCGCCGCTCCCAGTTTCGTGTCATCACCCCTATTCTTGTTCCGCTACGCGTCATCATTCCCTATCCATACAGTACGTCATCTACCCCCACACATCGTCTTCAACATGTTTTCCACACACATCTCATGCATTCCCAGCACATATATAACACTCGAACTACGATACGATATAGCAGCACCTTTGATTCCGCTCTTTCATCTTGTTTGATTGCTGCTCCTGTATTTCGCTAGTCGCTGATATACAGTCAACCGTCCTGATTCATTCTTGGTCTGATCCTCCTTTCTGTTCTCAGTGTTCCCACGCCGTGCGTGGTGTTCCAAAGGATAGGAAAAAAGTTGTCGTGTGCGCAATTTCGATGAGCGTGTGTGTGGATTTGGCCGTGATCACGCGTGTCGCATCTACTGAAACGCGAGGGGAAGCGGATTTCGTGCTACGGATCACTAAGCATCAGAATTATAGCCACGAGAAAAAAGGGGTCCCTGCTGACGTGACTGTGGAAAGACGATGAGCTGTATGAAAAGAGAGCAAGGCGATGGGCATGGGGTTGCACCCACAGTGGGGTCATAATGACTCAATGGTCTAGAATTTGCAGATAGAAAAGATATGGATGTGTCGACTGGTGAGCAGTTGGTGCAGATCCCATTTCTGCCAATCAGTTCTGATCCGTGTGCTTTGTGCAAACGTACACCGACTCGAATGTCAGGTGAAGAGGGAACTCAGATGTGCGTCTTGCATGTGCTATGCAGTCAATAGCCAACACACAGGTAGCACAAGAAAACACAGGACAGATGGGCCCACAGTAAGTTACTTTTTGTTCCACATGGGTATGCCCAAGCTATGCAAGTACCAACACTACATCCACATTGACACCATTCATCACTGCGCGGTCGAGACGCCACTACGCCTCCTTGACGACTTTGTGGATCTCATCCAAGCCCTCGTCAGACCCCCAGAACGCCTCATCCTTCTTGTTCGTCACACCGCTGCGCACCTGTACCTTTACGTGATCGACTGTATCCTCGACTTTCTTCAGGTACCATTCCTTCACCTCGCGCGCCACGTGTTCCGCCTGCGCCTCTTCCGCACTGCCTATCCACATCATGCGCTCCAACACATGCTGTACGGCCACGCGCACGACGAAGTATCCGTGGCTCGCGGCGAGCGCAATCAGCAGCGCGCTCAGCAGCAGCTTCTGCGTGCTGCACGCGCCTCTGGAGCCACTCAGCGACGCAGCGGTGATCGTGCGGCCGTCGCTCGTGGTAGTGGATGGCGAGTAGTCCGCCGGGCGGAAGAGGTATACGAGTGCTGAATTTGTGACAGCCGCCAGCCAGGTGAGGAAGGAGAGACACTCGAGCCAGGGGCCGATGGTGTCGGTGCGCTTGGGGAGGGGCCGGCGATGGTGCGTGACGATTTTGAAAGCGTCAGACCCAAACTCGAATAGATTGTTCACCAAAGACATCACTATGTCAGATGGGTGTTCAGTGATTAAGGAGTCAAGCAGAACCATGCGCTTACCGGAAGCTAGAGGCCAGATAGTTGACCACATCGCGATATAGCCGTACTGCGTCACCATCTCGCTGTAATCCACGTAGACCTCGTACTCGGGCAGCGCAACCTCGCGCCGCACGCGCTCGAGGAACTCCCGTTCCTCCCGTGCACTCGTGCCGCTCTTCTCGTCTTCAAACCCTACGCGCTTCTTCTTTGCCAAGGTACTCGGGCCTGACTTGGCGAGGCTCATACGGCGCTTGTTAAATATGCCCACGCTATGGCCATCACGCCAGCTGTCAACTGCGCGCAGCAGATACGGCAGGCCGACCTCGAGGAAAGTGTTGACGACTTGATTGGTTACGGTGTACGCGAACATCTGGTTTTGCAGGCGTGAGCCGTCCAGTTTCGCATGCGCTGCGCGGGCGTCTGATTCAAATAACGCATGCGTCTTCTCTACTGGCGCGCGCTTGAAACTCGAAAGAACATATGAGTCAAAGGTGGGACCAGTCTGGAAAATGTGCTGCTGCACGTAATCCATGATGGGCGCTCCGAAAGGGACATACACAAAGGCCGAGAGGGCGAGGCCGAGATAAGCTTCGATGGCCGACAAACAGAATGTTTTGATGGTCAGCGCGGAATCGTAGGTCGACTGATGGCGGTGATTCTCCCATTCAGTGAGACGCTTAGCATATGTCTGATAGATGGAGAGAACGCGAGATACAAGGCCCGTGAATAAGATTGTTGAAGCAAAGGACTTGATAGCGACAGACGTCAGCATGGGGCACGCTAGTGCTAGTCGTGGTGCATGAGCTTACGATGTATTGATGGCCGGGCCCAGTGTACAGTGTTGTTACAAACGCCTCAAGTACAAATATGCCTGTCAGGAGGGCACACATGACGCTGGCGAATAGCAAGATGACAGGGACGCTGCCTAGCATCCTGAGGTCTTTCTTCCACCATGCAAAGTCCTCGGCAAATTGGACTCTGCGCTTTTCCACTCGGAATGCACCTTGCGTGCCCCAACGTACGGAGAAAATGCGTTCTTGTACTCGCCATCGTTCAACAGTAACAACAGACCAGAAGAAAAGAAGCAGTGAATAATAGACGGAATATGGTTGGCCAAGAAAAAAGAAACCAACGCCAACGGCGGAGATGAAAAGAAGAGAGCGTGTGTAGGATACCAGAAAGGCAAAGTACAAAGCTACACCCTCGCCAAACTAACGTCGCAACAGTCAGCAAAAATGGTAGCAATGGGGGAAGGGAAGAGACACACCTGACTTCGGATTTCGTCGAGCTGTTCAAATCCCACGTGGTTCTTCGTCAAAGAACGAAGCCAGCCTTCATTGAATTCCGAGTCATGAAGGGCCATAACAGACCCTATGCGGGTCCATTCCTTCGCTTTTGGGTTGATTCCCAGCCCTCCGTCAACAGGGCTTGACGTAACGTAAGCATGGACAAGGCGCAAGCGCTCAGCAGGCGTCAAAGGAGGATCATCGAGTTCAAAATTGGAAGACGGTAGGGTAGACGTTGTTAGTCCATAGAGAAAATCGGAATGTCTTTAGGGACGAAATTAACGTGGATGAGGTTGACGCAGATGCATACACAGAAACGGATATCGTCAAAAGCGCGCGTACCTTTCACGGCCGATGAGATATGCTAGACGTTGGTCAGAACAATGAATAAGGACTATCAGATGGCCTTGTCTCTCTCCTCTGCGGCCGACGGCCTGGAGACCAGAGCGGTGAAGAGTGTCGATGAGACGGACGTATTGCTCTTCGGCAAGTTGGGCGTCATCTCGGGTTTGTTGCTTTGTCAGGGTTCGTGAAGAGGCGTGAAAGACGACGACGAGGTCGACGTCGGGAGGCATTGAAGAACAAAATGAAGGAAAAAAGCAGGTGAGAAAAGCAGCACGCAATTGCGGGTGGCTGAGCGGCAGTGGATGACTTTCCGTAAGGATTTAGGCCGACCTAAACTGTTGGCCACAGTTCTAATCGAATTTGTCATGATTTAGGGCACATTTAGCTCTGGAGCCCTAAGCTGGAAGACCAGTGCAAGAATTTAGGTAAGTGATCAGGAACAGACAGATTTGCCGGTTACCTTGACTGCTTGTCCACTGTCTACCTACAATAAACATCGAAAATGATGATCATGACCTATGTTGATGCATAGATAAGCGAGGGAAAAGTTGAAAGTGTATTCCTGAGTCTTCATAACAAAATCCAGAAGCAAGACAAGCCTTGCAGAGCAAGTAATTATTCTGGGATGTGTCAAATCCACAATACATACTTATTCAGCAGGGTCTGTAGTATGTCAAGCTCATAGGACTAGGAAGAGACATAGCAGATGGTGCAGACGGTTGAATGACGGGTGCCCGAGCACACGAGGAAAGATGCCTCACAGTCCATGTACTCATTGAAAGTACTTTCTGAATCTGGTAGACCGTCAACGCCAAAGTCGGAGTATGCCTTCCCACTTATTCAAGCTGCACTGAATGTGAGGCAATTGTTTTGACCACTTCCTGGACCATGAAGTCCTCTGTACTTGCAAAGTCTATATTACAAATCAAAATAGCCCGAATTGAGCCCTAATAGCCAACCGAGAGGACGAATCTAAGGAGCTAAATCCTTACGGAAAGTTATCCAGTGAGCACCAATGACGTGACCCGTGGGAAAGGCACGGGATGAGCCGGCGGAGGGGCGAACAGGGTTGCTATTGACGACGGGTGCCTAAGGGCCAACGGAAGCAGACAACGTCGTCAATCACCGCCTCCGATCCACCCACTTTCATTTCTTCTGTTTCACACTCGCTTATTATCCCCGTCGGTCCTTACAGCTCTCTGTGTTCTTCAACATCCTCTCTTGTGCGCGAGTTCGTTGTTATGTCTCTCGCTTTGTTATGCTGACGCCCCCGCTTCTGCTCTCGCCTCGCCGTCACTTTTACACAGTGTCTCCAACTCGTATCGGCACGTGTCCACCGCTCGTCTTCTGGCCTTCCGACAAGGTATTTTTGTCCCTGAGCCACCTTTTGGCGTAGTCAGCCAATCTATTTCATATCTCGTATCTCACCTTCACGGCCTCCCCCGTGTCTTCCCATGCACTTTTGACTCGTCAATACCTCTCGCTTGTTCCTTGTATCCTTTGCTTTCTCTCTTCGCTGTTTCTCGCTCTCCCTGACTTACACACACATCCTTCTGACGAATCCACATACGCCGTCGAACGATCTCAAAAGTCTGAATCTTCTGTCTCATCACCAAACATTGCATCTGCTGCATAATATGTCAGTCTGTCACCCTTTCTTCATCCTCGATGTTGTCTGTGCCATATTGATACGTCTGGGCATCGCCCTCTCCTGCAGGTTTCTGGTGGGTTGCACATGCTATTGACGTCTGCTGGGATTACCTACGACGTTTCCATCTGATTACTACCTTCTGTGAGTGCCAATTCATGTGCCCCCTTCTCCTAGATCGGCATCTGGACTAGTGTTCATTCACAGACACGCTTTACATGGCGTTTCCATCTTCTGTGGAGCAAGATGTATTTGCCCACCAACTCGCGCGTTCCGCCTCTATAGATCATCTGCACACCCAATACCACTCGACCCTCACCGCTAGTACACTAATACCCTTTCCTCACGAGTCTTCCAAATGCCTCCCTAGACATGACAATGGAAACGTAGAACGACCCCGGACGTCAGCTGCAGTCTCTTCTTGCAAGACTCCATTGCCCCGCTCTATGCCGTCTGGCCCCACTCGTGTATTAGGAATGCCGGAATCCGCCCACACCGCCCACCGGGCACCACCTATTACTTCCAGCGTCCGCCGGCAACCAAGCCTAGTGCTCAGGTCAAAACGGTCGTTCTCACCCTTGACTAGTGATGCCTCTGGAACCAACGCAAGCCCCCACCCTAAACACCTACAAGCCGAATCCGGTTCCTCCATGACGTCATTATCCCGGCCGCTGCCATCAAGTGCACCTGCCTCGCGATCGGCATCTTTATCAGACGATAATTTTCGGCTGCGCTCTCGCCGTTGTGTGACTGATTTTCCGTCCCCCTCCCATAATAATCACTTCCACCTGTCCCCCTTGGATGCACGTTTCCCCTCTACTTCCCCTACCCGCTTCAGCTCCGGCAATCTCTCCGACGGCGGCAGCGCTAGCCCTGACCGCGCTACCAGCCCCCTCATTGCGTCTCGGCACAATATCAAGCGGCTTCTGAGTAAGCCTGCGGCACCCACCCGCGCCTCCATAATTTCCATACCGTCAGACACCGACTCGCCTTCCATGAATGTTGCCTGGTCGCCTGCGTCAGTGCCTTCGGTCCTGGGAGCTGTAAGCAATGCTCAGCTCGACGATGGCAGGGAAGTGCAGCAGAAAATCGGCAGCGGAGCTCGAGGCAAGGTCCGAAGCACGAGCGTACCGGTGCTTGTCGGGGAACAGCACTTCCAGTCACTGGATGATGTTAAAACGTCGCGGACATCCACATCTAGGAAAGCTCTCGAAATCTCGCCAACTACACTAAAAGACAAAGACAGGCCCCGGAATGTTCTAAGGAAGAGGTCGTTGCGCACCGCCCCCACTCTGTCCAATTTGACCTCTGTTTCCCCGAGCTTAGCACCAGAGAGCCTGAGGCTAGGTGTCTTACTTTCCCCCGGTTCAGCCTTGCGCCATCCATCTACACCCACCGCCTTCCCTGAGTCTCCATCGGCCGAACAAGCCTTGCGGCATCACTCGGTCTCCCTTAGCCGATCACCGGCCGGAAGCCCGCATGTACCTCCTCTCCACTCTCCGGCTTTGACTACGAAGCTGACACCAGCCGGTGCGATTGCACGAGCGTACTTGGAGCAGGACGTACGCCGTGAGACGCTTGCCGCAGCAGCACGTGGAGGCGAGGGTCCGCAGCACGAATATCATATCAAGCCCGCTGACGGCCCATTCGCTTTGCAGACGGTTCCAGATGTAAATTCAAATCAGGGGGTCTCTGGCCCGTATTACACGGTTTTCGGTAGCCCGTCAGACAAGGTTGTTGCAGCAGGGAGCGCGGAAGACAACCAGTGGTATTGGGGCTTGGAAGGCAGGAGCCGTGGCGGTAGCACGAGTGCACCAGTTACTCCAAAGCAGTCACTCACACGGAAAGTTTCTGGGCGCTTTCGGCGACAGAAAGATCTGGCTTCCCCTAATACTGACGGGCAACGTCCGAGCTTGCAGGAGCACCGCTCCGCAAGTCTACCGACAGAGCGACAGAAAAGTCTACGTCTGTCTGTCGATCAGGGTGCGCGCACAGATTTGATGGTCTCCCCCCAGGCAACGCCAGCGTTGAAAAGGTACCCAGCCTCGAACAAGTCGCCTCTAGAGGAGGCTCGGGTTGGGTCGCAGCAGGGTGGGGAGCGGGAGAAGGAGAAAGAAGTGGATATTTCGCCTGGTGGGAAGCTGTGGAAGCTCGTGAAACGCATCAGTTCGGGTGGTCTCCGAGATCGATATCATCATGCGTTCGAAAGCGCGCCGCCCCCGGTGCCTGCGCTCCCCAAAGAACTGAAGTCTGCAACCAATCCGCGTGCAACGTTTGATGTCACGCCGTCATGCGTGTCATTGTGGGAGACAGGCGCAAGGAACCGCTTCATGCAATCGAGGTTGTCGCTTTCAGAGGCGCCGTCGCCGACGCTGCATCGGGAGCCCCCAAAAGCGTCGAAGCCGATCTCGACAGTAACGAACGGGCGGCCCAGTACGGGCTCGTTGTCTGACATGACTTCAAGCAAGTTTTGTCATCGGACGCAGTCGACACGGTCATCGATGTCATCCTGCGGTCTGGATCCCTCACCAGTGCCCAACGCTGACATAATCGCGCAGCACATTCTCCCACCCAGTGAACTGCATCGTCTGGATCAGGGTCAGGCTAGTACACTGCCGCCGGGCTCTCCCAAGCCAACGCTCACACGCGCTATGAATGATAGCCATCTCCATCTCTTATCTTCACTCTCTCATCCTCCGCGTCAGGCACGCAACGGGACTCCCCCACAGTCTCCACAGACGTTAGCAAATGATAATGCCAAGACACCATCGCCGCGGCAGCAGTCGGACGGCCATGACGAGTGGCTCTCAGTCAATTTTACACACCCATCGGGGACGCTGCCAAAGTCCGAGTTCGGTCTCTCGTCCACTAAGCTCTCTCCTTTCGCCGTGCGGCGGTGGAGCCCACGGCAGGGGACCGTCTCATCGTCCAGCCGGGACTCCAGCGATTGCCATAGCAACGCGTCGACGGCGAAGCAGGAAGTGCACTCGCCGCGAGCGCAGATCACGTTCCGCGAGCTGGACGAGGCTCCGCGGCACGCGTGGACGGAGCAGGAGAAGGCGAAGATGTGGGATGACCTGCTGGAGCGCAGTGCGCAAGCAGGCGGAACATTGCACATCGGGGAGTCGCAGGGCCTGATGTCGGACAAACTACACTTTTCGCACTCCTCAGGGATGTGAGGGGCGGCGCGCGGTCGCCGCTAGCAGGATAGGACTCGATTTTCCACGAGCAAGTCATTTTCTGGTCTTGGACATTTTTAGACTACAGTAGCGGTATACTGTGCCTTGTGTCGCTATAATGTTCGGAACACTAGTATGAGGCAAACGTATGTCTGTAAACACACAGTAGTACACGGATAATCTCCAGCTCGGTACACGTTATGATCGGATACTGATGGGCGCGTTATTTGCAAGTGTTGACGTGAGGTATCCACGTCAGAGCTCGCTGCTGTGTCCGCCATTCGCATCACCTATTTTAACCTCCTTGCCCCGTGCCACGTCCTTTAACCTCTGCTTTCATCATGGGCTCCGCTAACAGCACCCTGTCCCTCCTTGTCCTCGTCTCCGCCGCCGCCGCCCTCTCCTACACATATCTTCACTACACCGGCGCCCTGCCCTTCACTCCCGCCAGCGGATCCCACCCGCCACCCGCCGCGCCGAAGAAGAAGGCAAAGAAGAAGAAACAGTCTGCCTCTGCCCCTACCACCACCCTTGAGCCCCATACTCCTCCAGCACAGTACCGCGCCCCTGAGCCCGTCATCGTCCCCGTCCCCACCGTCATCCCCTGCAGTTTCGACTCCGCTGAGCCCGAGCCCGAGCCCGGGCCCGCCGCCAAGAGTAAGAAGGCAAAGAAAAAGAAGGCCAAGAAGGGCGCGCCCGCAGGCGACGCCGTGGAGCACTCGGACTCGTCCACCGCACCGCGCCCGTCGTCGTCCAGGGCCCCCGCGCCCACGCCGCTCACCCAGGCCGAGGAGGAGCGCTGGACGCGTGTCGAGTCGCGCAAGAAGCCGCGCACGCCGCCACGGTCCGAGCCCGGTGCGGGCCCCGCGCCGCCCGCGCTTGAGGTCGTTGTGAGCGACGCGGGCATTACGACGTCGGTCACGGAGAACTCGTCGCCCGTCACGGAGCGCACGACAGAGGACGAGCAGCCGGTCGGCTCACACGAGTTGCGTGTTGCATTTTCCTGCCCGTCCTTGTGCTGGGTGCGCTGACCTGCGGTGTGCGGCTCTGTTGCTGCGTTTTTTGTGAACTTAAGTGCGGATGCACAGGGGCTGCGCGTGCGCCCGCAGCCGGGCGAGCAGCCCGCGAAAGGGTTCACGTGGAAGGATCATGAGGGCGTGCGGGTTGCGGAGGATGGGGATGGGGAGGGAGATGGGGA
The DNA here is from genome assembly GCA_003314395.1 of Albatrellus ellisii. Taxonomy (NCBI): domain Eukaryota; kingdom Fungi; phylum Basidiomycota; class Agaricomycetes; order Russulales; family Albatrellaceae; genus Albatrellus; species Albatrellus ellisii. Next base: position 78,730 of record QLPN01001006.1, read on the forward strand.
CTGGGGCGTCGTGCGGGGCAAGAACCGGTCGAGTGAGTGTGTGCGGGCTGGTGTCTGTGTTGACTAGTGCTAACAGTGTGGACACGCAGAGCAGAGCCGCACGGGCACGCCGGAGCAGACGTCGACGTCGACGTCTCAGGCCGCAGCGCGGGTCACGAAGAAGCAGAGACAGAATACGGCTAAGCGGGAGGCCCTCAAGCAGGCGAAGCAGGAAGCAGAGGCGGAACGGCTCGCTGTGCTGGCGCAACACAAGAGGGAGCTGGAGCGTACTAAGATGGCAGCACAGGCCGATGGAAAGGCCAAGCCACGCGTCTGAAGGGCATGCTCCCTCGAGGCAGTACAGACGCCATCAAGCGCACAAGGTCATGTTGTCGATGGCAGTGATATGTTTGTTTTCGATGATACTATTTCGTGTTCGTTATCAGGCCCACAAGACTGGAGAGTCCATAAATGCCGCAGGCAAAGACAAGACTTGTATCTATACATCATAGCCCCCCGCTTTCTCCTGCTTCGCTCTTATCTGCTGCAAACACACTTCCACAACTATATGCACGTTCAACTACGATAGTCGCCATTGATTCTGACATACTCCTGTAAATATGCGAATAGATACCCCGTCAGCATTTTAGAAGGCGTTACAGTTGCACCTTGGAAGAAGTGGTAGGCAGGACGCACGTAGCTGAAGTCGCACGTCCAGTACTTTGCGCTCTGGGACCCGAGCCCGAGCTCGACCTGCACTTCGAGGTCCTCTGCGCTGAGGATCTCCTTGGCGCGGACCTCGTCAACCTGTTCAGGCTCGCCGTTGATGAGCAGCGGCAGGGGCTTGGAACCGTCGGTGGGGACGAAAGAGACGCTGACGCGTGTGGGATCGAGCGGTGTCGAGAGGGGGACAGAGCCGGTCGCTGCAAGAACACGTCCCCAGCTGAGATGAGTGTTGTCAGATGTGCCTGCTGCCAATAAAAATGAGAGCCACCCACTTCGCATCCTCGCCATAGAGCGCGGTCTTGACCAATGCCGAGGTGGAGATCTTAGAAGCTATGGCGTGCGCGTCCTCGTAGGACGAGGCCCCCTTTAAGTGCGGAATCAGCGTGGGCGGGTAGCCGCGGCGCCCCCACTCACGTTCACAGAAATAGTGACGAACTTGGTCGCGCCCTCGCCGTCCCGCACGACCAGCTGCGCGAGCTCCTGCGCAAAGCTCGTGAGCTCGTCCCGGAACGCGTCGTACAGCGCCTTGTCCGTCGCCTCGTCGATCTCCGCGCTACCGTGCGCCCCCTCGCCGCCCGCGCCGTTCGCAAACGCCACGATCGTGTCGTTCGTCGACATGTCCCCATCGACGCTGATCGAGTTGAAGCTCCGCTCGACCGCGTACGTGAGTGCGGACTGCAGGCTGCGCGGCGACACCGCCGCGTCCGTTGCGATGCACCCCAGCAGCGTCGCATGCGGGCCCATGTTCGGGTGGATCATCCCCGCGCCCTTGTCCATGCCTGCCATGCGGAAGCGGCGCCCGCCCAACGCGAACGCGCGCGCGCGCAGCTTCGGAAACGTGTCTGTTGTCGTGAATGCACGCGCGGCGCTCTCCCACGCGGCGAAGCCGCTGCCGAGGGCTGCGGGTGCGGCGTGGATGCCAGCGAGCACACGCGTGATGGGGAGGTGCTGCCCGATCACACCTGTGGACATGACGAGCGTCGCGGAGGTGTCGGGAGCGGGTGGGGGGGCGAGCAGGGCGTCGGTGGCGTGCGCCATGGCGCGGGCGTCCGCAAGACCCTGCTTGCCGGTAACGGCGTTGGCACAGCCGCTGTTGACGACCAGCGCGCGGGCGCGGCCGGCGGTGTGCTGGATAATGTCCTGGGAGACAGTGACGGGCGCGGCCTTGAAAGCGTTACGGGTAAAGCAGGCGGCAGCGGCGGTGGGGTGCGGGGATGTGGAGAGGATTAGGGCGAGATCAGGAGTGTGTGGTGTTTTTTTGACACCACAGTAGGTGCCAGAGACAGCATAGCCTTTAGGGAAGAGACTATCGTGGATAGGTTGGTGGTGGTGTGCTTTGGAGGGAGTAGACTTGGCGGTGAAGGTGGAGGTGGAGGAAAGCCGCTTCCAGAGGACGTTGGGAGCCATGAAAGAGCAGAAAATCACACAGCAGGTGTTTTAAAGGCAAGGGCAGCAATCGCAAGGGTCACTGCCGTGGCAGTGAATATGCAACGTTGAACAGAGGTAAATTTGTTATATGCGGATAATACGATGCAGTGTAATAGCAGAGTAATGTATCTCCTTCGGCCGGGTCGACTGCAACCAACCACACAAATGCACAACTACTACAGGCGCCGCATCTCCTCCGAGTAGACGAAGAAGAGGACAACAGGACAGAGGTCGCTCTGCCATTGCTCCGTTACTCAAGTGCGTCGGATGAAGAGCGACGGTCGAGTGCAGCTCTGAAAACTGCATCAATGGCTTGCCTCCGCCGTGACTTCCTTCTCGCATTTTATGGCTGCCACACCGTGACATGCCAAACCCCGGCGTGACAGTCACACACAAACTTTACTCAACCCGTCTATCGTAGCTCTCGACGACATATTGGACGACTACGAGGGATCAAAATGGGCTCAACAAGGTCGGTTTATATTGTTCCATGCTTCCAGAGGACGGAAGGGTACCACAGATGGTCAGGATCTGCGATATTGTGAGCTTGGGATGGGTGGATGATGCAGGTCGCAAGCGGATGTCATCTGCTGATGGGAGAGCCCGACCGCCCTTCACGAAGCCGATATCCTCGACCGCATTCATAAGCATCATCTAACATCGCTATGTCCAGACTATACAGCAGGGGACGTGTTCTCGGCCACAAGCGCGGCAAGCACAACACACACCCGGGCACCTCCATCCTCCAGATTGAGGGCGTTGCCAACGAGAAGGATGCGCAATTCTACCTCGGAAAGGTTCGCAGAGCACCCCTCCATCATCTCATCCGCCCGTCGTCTAATTACTGACTGCAAACAGCGCGTTGCGTACATCTACCGCGCAAAGACAGAGGTCCAGGGCTCCAAGGTCCGCGTTATTTGGGGGTGAGTGTACCAGCCATCCGTCCGCCCTGCACCGTCCCCTGAACAGACCCTCTGTGCTCGTGCAGACGTGTCATCCGTCCACATGGCAGCTCCGGCCTCGTCAAATCAAAATTTAGGTCAAACCTGCCCCCATCCACATTCGGCGCGAGCATCCGCGTTGTACGTATCGCCCATTCTCCAGGTTCCTGATACTGACTTCCTTTCCAGATGCTCTACCCCTCCAACATCTGACCACCCACCTGTACTCTTGTCGCACTGTTCTCCTTATATACTGCAATATGACATGCCTCATGGCCAGCATGCGTTATATGCACGCATATCGTAATTATCAGTTGATGTGAACATAGGTCGCTAAGCTGCACGACACTATCTGCAACGTTCAGTGAGAACCAATACAGATGCGTCCATCTAGATTTGGCTCTGTCCGACACGCAAATTACTCGAAAAATGGGTCATAGCATCAACCTTCCAGCAAGCACATACTGGATACCTAACTCCAGCAAATCTCCAATTAAAAAAATGTTGACAACTACCTTGGTGCATTTATTCTGCTCCCCTCTCAAACCTACGGCGAAAGGCATCCTGTAAGTGTCGCGTTTTGCGCACCTGAATCGCCTGGCCGTCCCCCCTGCACTGTACCCGCCCGCCGCGCGTCTGTGGCTAATCGTGCTGTTCTCCTCTGGCACCACGCACGCTCGTGGCCGCCTTGCTGCGCTTCCTTGAGGCGTCCCGCCCGCCGATCTGACAGCGGCGGTGTCCGTGAGGGGGGCGGTGGTGTATTGGGGTCCAGGACGGCCCTTAGGGAACTCGTACGTGGATGATCGCGCTAGGCGTCGCTGTCCCAAGTCTCGCTGTCATCTCCACAGGTGAGTCCCTCCACCGGCCACGTGTCTCGATCCAGCACGCTGACCCTAGCCCAAAACGTACACCACACACGCCAGTCATGCGTAACCGCTCCCAGCAACAAAGTACAACCGTACGGACACTTGGATTGCGGGATCTTTATCTCCACTTAGACGGTTGTCTCGTGTATATGTGCGATGGAGGTTACAAGAAGCTGATGAGTATGATGATGCTGTTGCGTTTGCCGAGCGACATCGATGGTTTGTTGAGATTTGGAGGCAGCACCCTCTCTGAGAAGCTGAACGACGCTGGCTGGCGGTCATAAGTGCCCGTTTGAAGCTCGATAAGCTGTCTGCATATGTATTCCCGTATCGTTAGAAGGCAGCTGCCCTATCTACTGCCCTAAACTGAGGACGAGTACTGTACAACGAACGATATTTTAGTGGGTATGAGAGTAGCCTTGACCCCAGGCCGCAATAGATGTATTCCCAGTTCCTCCCCGAGCCCCACACTACTTTCCCTTGGGGTGTGCTGAGACGTTTCCTCGGGGTGGTGTTCTTACGCTCCACCAAAAAGAAGAAAGCAGAGGGTGTGACCAGGTGACACCAACCAGCTTCAAGCCTTCGAGGTCTCATGGTTGATATCGAGTTGGCCACATCCTCAAAGACTAAGTTCTCAACAACATATCGAGCACTCTGTGCGTACAGACACTGTATGTTTCTACGACGTAGTGTCGACCTAGCCCTATATAATAAACGAATACAACAAATGGAAAGGAAAGCGTATGCACAGCAAGACATCGCAGCAGCACCCGCCCCGTCTTGCCCTGCCCCTCATCCCAGGTCCAAGCATGCCACACGACAGTCACAAAACCCCAAGAAAACATGACAAGCCCTCTGCTCCATGTGTCAGCTATGACAAGAACCGCGAGTTGTTGCTGGCTGTGTCCTCGAACATCATCTCACCCATCCTTTCAGTGAGCCCGTTGTCCCGTTCCTGTAGATTCTGCACAGGAGAAGAAGATCCGTTAAGCTTCATGGAGGCTACAGCTGGTCGCTGAGAACCTGCCTTTGGATTATACAGTTCTACATTACCCTTTGGCGGCGGACGCTCGTATGCGCGGTCCGGCTCATCCAGTCGCGAGACTCCCGCGACCGACAGCATCATTGGGGCGTGGCCATTGAGAATTGCCCCTCCAGGGTGCGTGAGTACGTTGCTGTAGGATGCTTGCTGCCCCGGCGGTGACATGAGCACGGACCGATTTCCAGCATTATTCCACGCGCCGTTGGGAATAGACATGCGCTTCTCCGCACTCGTGGGTGACGTGAGTGGTGGGAAGTCCGCAGGCTGCAATACGACGGGTGCAGAGGCAGAGTGAGGCGGCGAACGCGCACCGTTTTGTGCAGGCGAGAGCGTCCTTGAGGTGTTGTGGTCATGGTTCCGTGAGTGTGGGTATGTTGCGTGCAGCGTGGGCTGCGCCTTGATGCCAACAGCCCAGTCGGGGCGAGCAGGCAGCGGGTGTTGCGACGAGGTTGTAGATGTAAAAGTGCGTCGTGACGAGGACGACGTTGACGACGACTACGTGAGATAGATGGACATGTAACGCAAGATAAAGGGTGTGAAGGGATCATAGCATGTTACACAGCAAGAATCGCAATAAGTCAACATGGATAGAAGCAGAATAACCGGAACCAAATAAGGCCAACAATGACTCACCGCCGTAGATGAAGCTTCGTCGCCTGGTGTTCTGTTCCCTGAGCCTCCATTGGAGGCGCCCGATGTTCTTCTGGCCGAGTGGAGCCGCGGACCAACAGGACCCACGCCTTCATTCGAGCTCATATTAGATCCTCCTCCATTGATGGGCAAACTCGTGCTCCCAGACGCCACGACCGTTCCATATGGATAACCGCCATTTCCTGCTCCAGGTCCATAATTACAAGCACCCCTCGATCTTGGAGCACCCCGTTTTGGTTGGCCATTGGTACTTCCAGAGCTCGTGCTCCCGTTGGTGTTGCTCCTTGTGGGAGGTGGTCTTCCATAATGTGCGCCATTGCCATTTCCCTGGTTTCCAATGACGACGACGCCGCTGCTGCCGCCGTTCATCTGAGGTTGGAGGTCGATAGGAAATTGGGCTTGCCTTTGACCAGGCATGTGTGGATGAGGAGGGGGCGGATGGGGAGGGTAGTATCCAGGCATAGGATATGGACCATATGAGGGTGCTGAAGGATAATACGGTGCGCCATGGGGTGGGGACGGAGCTGCAGTGTGCGTCGCCCCTTGCGGTGCTCCCGGTGGCGGTGATTGCCAGACATAAGGTGCCATGTATGCAAGTTGCTGATGGTGTGGAGGATGATTATGTCCGTAAAGTCCCTCGTTGGAAGAGCTTGGGGGGTCCGAGTTGGAGGCGTGTAGTTGTGGAGGATGCGGATACGGATATGGTGTGTAGTAGGGAATCGAGGGCATGTAGCCCTGCCCCGGCGTCTGTCCAGGGGGATGCGTGTAGGTATATACATACGGTTGCATATAGGCTTGAGGGGGTTGCCCAGGTATGGGTACGTCGTAGGAGGTTGTAGATGGGGGAGGTTCGTACAAAGACGCGTACGTGAAGGAAGGAGACGCGGCGCGGGAATTGCGGGAACTGCCGGCGTGTGCAGAAGACCGGAGAGACCGCGAAGACGAACCTGCCGAATTGGCCCCGGATCCCCCCCGCCAGCCATCCTTTCTGTCGCGTGTCACGGGACCTGACCACTCACTCTCAGTCGCAGCACTGCTGGCCGAGTCTTCGAGGTCGCCAGCACTACTGCTTCCCCCACCGCTGGTCGATGCAGAGCCCGATATGAGGCTGAACGTCGACGAGCTCGCACTCATATCGCACTCCTTCTCCTTTGCTTTCTCCTCAAAGTCCATGAAGATACGAGAGCGGGCCTCGTTGTAGGCCGCTTCGCGTTCTTCAATCGTAAGGTGCTTCTTTGTATTGCCGAGCGCGGTATTGCGTCCACTAAGGCTGCCTGCCTCAGATGGTTCGACATCCGAGAGGTCTAGGTCCTCGCCACCTACAGACCCTGTGCGAGACTGAGGTTTGCTACGCACTCGGTCTTGCACAGACCGGCGCATGATCTTGAACGCGGGGTGTTTCGTAGATTCAGCCGGCACAAGCTCTGCTACCCGCCGAGTAGGTCTGCAGAGAGAACGATGTGAGAACTTCTAAGCTAGATGGCACGAAAGGTAGAAATATACCGACATTCTGCTGTCTCCAGTGGAGAACACGAATATGTTCTTGGATAAAGGGTCGGTCTCCGGAGTAACTTTATAGTATGCTGAACAGCGGTGGACGAGCAGCCGCTGATATGACGTCGCGGGAATAATTTCGATGCGTGGCCTTGTGATAAATCAGGAGCATCAGCAAGACGAAACCAAAAATGCGAAACGCGGACTGTCAATCCCTTTCTCTATGCCATTCCCAAGCGCGCAGTTATACATGCACCCCAACGAGCGCTTACGGCGACACGACAATTGAGGGGAGAAGACTTACTTTCGCTCGGTGATGAGGTTTTCTATCAGCTCGCCGACGCGGAGGACAAAGAGGCGATCTTTGCTCTTGAGGGCCTCGATGATCTGCGGGTCAATGCCAGCGTTGGGGTCCTCTTTACCGTCGACGTCGGGCAGGGACGCCACCAGGACAGAAGACGAATTCTCCACACCATCAACACACAGAAACGAGCGTGCAGCCGAGTTTAGGTTGTCTAGATGATCAGCTTGTGTGGTTGGCGGGCTGAATGCCGGGGCAGACGAGAAAGTGGCAGCCATCTGAGGTTGAGGGGCGGGCGGCTATTACAGGGAGGGTGCGATGGGACGACGGTGCTGGCAAGATCAGGCAGATGTAAGGACGTGATATAAAGTAGAGAGGAAAGAGAAAACTCGACAACGTAGCGCGAAGAAGGGATGGAGAATTGCGTGTGGATGTTGTGTATTGTGGTGTGGTCGAGTGAACGAGAAAAACTTACGAAGATAGAAAAGACCAAAGGGTGGCTGGGGGAGGTTGGATAAAGTGATCAGGAGACCAGGGATCAGAAAAGAGCAAGCACGAGGAAGAGGAAGGGAGAGTGCATCAGGTCTGAGGGTAAGACGACAAAGCCTCGTCTCTGCCCAAGCCTCTACACCTCTCTCGCACGCGACATTCATTTTCATTTTCTAATCTAACCCTAATCTCGCTCTTCCAATGTCCCGCCTCAATTATCTTCACTCATTCTGTGGCCCAGCTGTCTTTTCATTTACTCATACGTCCCAAGCGATACAGTTTGGGTATCTACTCAACAACTCTCTATTACCGCAAGCTCGGTATAGGATGCAAGACTTGGTAGACATTAAAGCTCAAACTGTACAAGTCGGCATCAGTGCTTGATACGGATACACAATAACATCACGAGCAGGGACGCACCAAAAGACAAGTATGCAGAAGCCATACACGGCTAGCACCAGCGCCGCTCGGTTTAGTACTCTGTGGACGTTCGGGTCGCTCCTTGTCATCTGGGATAAAGGGTGTCATTATCGCATTCATCAGCAATTCAGGCGCGCAAGACGAAAGTGGACACATTATGAAATCAATTAGATCGCTCACCTGCCAGTATAATAGACCCGGGAGGATGAATGAGATCGTGGTGGATCCAGTAGATCCGACAAACGACAGAACTTTCAATGTCAGGATCAGTCACCATCGCGTAATCGGAAAATACACATAAGCCAAGGGCATACCCATTTGCAGATCGTCTACGAAAAACGCAATCGCAAAGGTGCTGACAACTATCGCTACCGTCAACAGCGTATGTTTGAAAGGGCTCATTTCGGTGTGGGTATGATCGCCATCTACAAAGCCGTCATCTTCGCTATCCGTCACTTGCTTAGCCTCAGTCTCAGCCTGGTTGAAATGGAACACCTTGTCTAAACTGTTTCTACAGGGGTGTACTTGCAGTGGGTATGAGAACATGACGAGTACCGCAATCGCCAGTTGGCCGATGGCAATGAACAGTGAGGTCGATGGGTACATTGCTATAATGTTGGCGCCGACCTGTAAGGGGGATAACCCATAACTCAGTTATAGTCCATACACAAGAACTGCAAGATACGCACGCGTGAGCCGAACGTAAGGTATCCAAACACCGCAATAATTTCATAGGTTAAAGTTGCGGATCCAATTGACGTGCCAATGACGATGTTCATTCGGCGTTGCGAGTTTGATCGTAATTCATTGAAGATTGGGAATAGCTTCGAGAGACAATAAAATCGAAGAAACACGTTGACAGCTCAGACACACTTACGTTCTGTGAACATGTGAAAGCAAATACTTGGATCGGGAAGGTAGATATAAAATTAGGTCTGAATTTGATGAGATGAATTTCTCCAGGGGGCAGGGATCCCTCGAGCGGGCGGAAGTAGCAGACAACGACGATGACAACTAGGTATGCTGTGCCATATCAGACAAAACATTTATGAGTATCTGGCCTGGAAAACTCGTGTGATGGCGTACCAACAGAGAAAAGAGCTATATAGCTTGTGTGTCTGAGGCTGTCTAGGCGTCGGAGGAACACCAGCGGCACAAGAATGACCATGAGTAGCGTGATCCAAAACCGGCCATTCAACGCCCACTCTGGCGGATTCGTGTCAGGAGAGGTCAAGTCGTGGTATAGCGACGCTACAACGTTCGGGAGCAGCGACTTCACGATGATGAGATAGCTGCGAGTGTACACCACTTGAGCACCGCGCGCGTATTCACGGAGGCATGGAATCACACCTAATAGACACGCCAAAACACTTAATCGCGATCGCCGCATCAAAGAACACAGCCGCGCGCGGAAAAGTAAGATTCGCTACAGCGTTAAACGACGAACGGCGGTGCGGTGCCCGGCGCGCACAGAAGGAGAGGAGGTACAATCCGAAGGCCGCGACGCAGCCCGAGAAGAGACAGGTCAGCATGCCTGGTATGATCCCCGCTGACGCCAAAGCCTAGCACACTCAACCTCAGACTGGTGAGCCACGACACACGAAGCTCGACACGTACCAGAGGGAAAGTAAGCATGCCTAATGAAACATAAGCCTGTTGTTAAACGTAACCGACAGAACGAGTAAAGAACGACACTCACCACTACCAATAATCGTGTTCACGAGGTTACTCACACTACTCAAGAGTGTCGCGTGTCCGTCTCGCAGCTTGTCATCCTCCTCAACCAGACCAGATGCCTCTCCCCCCAAGAGTGCGCTCGACTCCGAGTCATTATTATGTGCCCCGATAGCGTCCACAGGTTCCTCGCGTGCTGAAAGGGCGGGCAGTACGCCATATCTCTGCACCATCTCCAGCTCTTCTCGGTCTATGTGTGAAATTGGTGATACAGGAAGTGGTGGGGACTACTGCGCTGGCACTCGTGACTAGACTGCTGTTAAAGAACCTGATAATGGGTTGACTACGATAAGGAACTAGGGGGGATTACAAAGACGGAAGATATAAGCGGCGGTGTCACTGCTCGCACTGCGGTTGTAAATGTCCCAAGTGTCGAGGATTCTCGTCTCGGATAAACACTAGCCACTTACATAAGCAGAAGTTATGATCTCAAGATCTGGATCTTTGAAAATTCAAAAGGATATCATAGACACGTCGACTTCGTGCTCAAAACAAATCGCGGGATGGCTTAACGAGAAAAGACAACGTGTAGACCGAACCACCAAGGATGCAGAGTGGATAAATACACGACAACGATCCAGAATGCACCAGAGGTCTAGATGTCCTTATATCATAACTGGCGTTCAAACAACGGAAGGGAAATGGAGACGGCGACAGACCGCTAATAAGCACACACAGTTGTGGATTTTCAACAGAGCGACAAAAAGAAAGTAAGGCCATAACGAGAAAAGAACAGACATGATCCTAGGTCGGCGTAAGGATATCTTCAAAGCGATATTTGTCCATCTCGTGAGCACGCATCCGCTGTTTCCTAACCTCTGTCATCATTTGTTGCGCGACCGGCGAGAGTTCTGATGAAGAAGCTGGCGAGGGCAGAACGCTAGGTTCAAAGAGAGCACGCGAGCGTGCTGGAGTAACTGGTAAACGAGATTTCATATTGACAGGTCCTGTAACCATGGGTCAGTAGTCGCGAAGTAAATGAAATGAAAGGCCAAGAACTCACGAGTATTCATCTCCTTGCATAGATCTATCGAGTTGTTGAGACTCTGCCCATTCTCCTTGTCCCCGTCTCTTGGTGGTCGCCTAGGAGGTGACCTCCCAGTTGCTGATGCCAGAACTTTGTCTCCGAAGCGAACCGCACTGGAGCTTTCAGGGAGCGCGACCGCACTCGATCCATATGAGATCGACCGTCTTTGTGCTCTGCGTGTCGGCGCCGGTGTGTGAGACTCTTCGAGCCTTAGTGTTGCGACACTCTTAGAAGCAGACGCGTTGGTGCTGGCTCGCAGGATGTCCCGTGTTGGGATTTGTGAAGGCTTGGTGTCGACTTTCGGAGGCATTTCACGTGCGAGAACGCCCAATCGATTTGGCTCGTCTGCGGAGAATTGTGCTGGTCCACGAGGTCCTCGAGGAATGCGACTACCAGGTAAGCTGGAAGGTGTAAGGTTGACCTGTTGGGCGCGAGGGACTTCGTATAAGACGCGTGTTGCAACCAGGATGGGCGTTCTGTTCATGATGGTTGCGGTTTGGGGAGGATCTTCAATTATAGAACCAGTGGAAGACGGTGAATCAACAGAAAGGTCGGGATGAGTAGGTACAGTGGTTAAATGAGAAAAGGGAAGGTTTCCTTTGTCGTGTGGTATCGCAGAGAGTTCGTGACGTTTGGTGCTGTCCGTGGAGGAAGTAGCGTCAAAAGTCGTAGATAGCGCGGGAAGTGGATGCCCATCAAAGCATGGAGCGTGCTGGCGCCGGTCCTTGTCCAGTAAGAAACCGAAGAACTCAGACGCGCGTTGTGGTGTCACTGGTTCTGGGAGTAGCATCGGAAGTTCCATCTTCTCAGAAACCACACTGAGCTCCACCTCCATAGAGGAGATGATAGGGAAGATGGTAGAATCGTTCATTGAATGTTCGTGATCAGTAAAGAACGTGACATTCGCGTTCATGGGGGCTGAAGGAATGTTATCGAAATGAGAGTTGGGAGGTGTTTCGAGACCAAGCGAATCAGGCATGGGAGACTCATTGTCATCTGCTGTCTCTGCTTCACTGTTATACCTCAATGATCAGTATGGATGCGTTAAACAGTGGTGAGGATGCTTCTTACCCAAGGAAACGTTCTGCCCAAGAAATGTCGCCTTCCGTGATGCTATTTCGCGATTCTGGATTGCCAAGGAGCTGGCGTAGCGTAGAACCACTTCTCTTGACTTGTGCACGACCATCCTTGACCGTGTTCACAGGCGTGTTTGAAAACGCTTTGTCGTCAAGTCGGCCATGGTTATCGTACATGTCAAGCAGGCTAGCAACAGAAGGGTCTTGGCGCAGATGGCGTAGCCGATTCTGGTCACGAGGAGTAATGGGAACAAAATTAAGTGGTCTCTTAGAATTAGTGTCATCCTCGTCGTGAACCGATCGTTTCGGTGTGTCAAGGGGGGGATTGGCGTTGGGAAACTCGGTGCGGGCGTGCACGGTTCGGCCATGTACCTTGACTACATACGTCCCCCGTGTCTGTACACTCGCTGAACGTGTAGGAGACCCGATTGGCGTAGGACTAAGGCTATTTATGGGATGTGCTGCAGGTCAAGATCGGCTATCAATTCAAAGGCAAATGACACAGCATGGGCCTCGAAACTCACGAAGAGGTGGCAAGGAAGTATAATCTACCTCCGAAACGACAGAGAAATGGGCGGACGATGATCGAAGTAAGCGACTTTCTGCTGCTTCTTGCTCTTGCTCTTGCTTCCGCTTGTCTGCGCGAGTTGCTTTATAACTGTCCTCCACTTGTACTGGAGCGTGTCTCTTCTTGTGTCGCTTGCTACCGATGGATAGAAATTTCTTCAGAAAACCCATAGCCCTATGTGTGCGTTCGAACAGTCGTAAAATGAGTGTAGAAAGGGGCGTGGACGTGTGAAACTTGAGGACTAGACGATGATAGGAACTTGGAAGAAAGAAAGTAATCCATGCCAGGAATTGAACTAAGCACAAACAAGAGCCAAACAATAGCAAGCGCGCTTTGGAAGACACAAAATGACACGGTAATTGGACGAGGACAGTGCGCACGGGCTAATAGGTTCCTCCCCATGTGAAATCCAAAACAACATTTCATTGACGCGCACCTGAACCGACATGGATATACAGCACTCGTACTTTCCAACTGCGGCTGGGGCACGGACACATCGGCGAATGCTAAGTTACCTCCAAACCGAGAGTGTCCTATATACGAACCATACCGAGACACCCTGTTGAATATCTCTGACCACCTGATTATGAGATACTCATGACGGACCTCTTAGGTCATTGCAGCATTTGGCGTGCCGATTTAAACGATCATAACTAATACATCCTTAAGCCCTCAAATCTATGTTACACCCCATATCTCTCATACCTTGATTATTATTAACACCCTCGAGCCCCCCAGCTGTACCGACTAGCCCATGCTATCAGCCTCTGTCCTCGTCATCACAGGCTGGGACGAAACGCAAAGGTGCCTCGTGACTGGTTTAGTCCATGGCCCGTCCATTGCTCAGTCAGCCAAGCCCTAGTCACCTGCGAAAAAATTATGCAAATGAGTGTTACATTGTGGTCGACAGAGACACTATTATCCACTGGCAAGCAACTGCCACGAGCACCAATCGCAACAAAGACAGTTGTCTTTGATACCTTGGTTTTGCGGAACAACGGATAGCCCGCCCATTGCCAAGATGCCCACTCCGCTCGATAACGTTGGAAGTGCAGCACGAGACTTTTGTATGCTAGAACGAAACTTTCTTGCTCATGTCAAACTTTCTCTGCTTCTGTCTATATTGTCGTCCTCTTTCATATTGGGAGTTCGTTTCCCAGCCTTGGAAACTCCAGAAACTCCCGTGGCCCACAGTTCTACAGCGACTACTCTATCGTCGTTTGAATTTGTTATTGCAACAGTGGTTATTATGGTGGGTGTCTGGGAATATGTTTTGAGCACGCGAGATATGCGTAGGATGCAGGCACTTTTAGCCGCTACACAGTGAGTTGACATAATTACTCAGGAAGACCCACTCGCCTGACACACCGAAAGACCTCATCTAGTAGTCATGACCCTCGTATCCGTCGTTGTGTTTACAACCTGTGTCATGCTTCTCGCCAGAGAAAACGAAACAGGCTAACATCGTTTTGGTAAACTCCTACTGCAATACCAGGAGACTCTAAAAGAGACATAATGTCGTTATATTCGTATCGTCTTCTCTGGTAAGGGTCGAGTCTTCGCCATGTAATTTCGTGGGCGTTACGCTAACGTCTGGATAGTCATAACTTACCGTCGTTTCAGAGTCAGTGATGAGAGAATTACTTATCGAATACGCACTACGTTCGCCAAATTAGTCTGTTAAAATGTAGATCTAAGATAGAAGCAGAGACATTGCGTGATTGACAACGTTGTTTCCGCGCACTTGCAATCGAGGATAAGAGCTCCATTTCACATTGGGCTCAATGATGAGGCTGAGGCGGCGGCAATGCCGGTTCGTGTGGTTTCTTAAGTTACAGCTCGTGGGGATGATGAGAGATAAGAATCAATGTTGTCACTTTTATTATCACGCAAGGCACATATCACATATGCATAGGACGGTAATCATCATCAGCATGTTCTATACGGTAGACCGACGTGATACAATTGTACTCAACAATTTTTTCGCTAAGGGCACCTCTTGGCGATGAGTCGGTGAATCCCAGCCGCGCACACGTGACACATACTATATATCGACACGGATTGGCCAGATGCCATCCAGGCTTTCTCTCGTCGGCACCTGGGTTTTCCTGTCTTTGGTTGATTCATATTCGTCATTCTTCTACACTCATCTCAATATCTCTTGTCCGATATATCTTGGGTTGAACACGATAATATCTGTTTGAACATGAAAATCAGCAAGAAAATCGAGCAAGCTGGGAAGGAGGACAGGGTTTGGTGGTCTTTCGAATACATCCCTCCACGGACGGCTCAGGTATGCCATCTACAACTCTGTGACAGCCCTCTATATTTAAGTGCTATCAAGGGTTTGAAAAACCTTGTGGATCGCATAGAGCGTATGCGTGCGTTAGGTCCCGAATTTGTAGACATTACTTGGTTGGTTCCCATCCTTTTTCAATCCACTTTTTTTTCTTTTCTTTTTTGCTAAATTCATTGTGCAGGAATGCTGGCGGGCGGACATCAGATTTGACTACCGATATCGTTAAAACATGTCAGAGTCACATTGGAGTTGAGACATGTATGCATATGACGTGTACGAACATGCTCAAGGAGAAGGTGGACATTGCTCTGCGGGTGAGTTGGAATGAGAGTATCAGCGTCCCAGCTTTGATCGCTCACTTTGTCTTTCAGGAAGCAAAGCAGCATGGTTGCCGTAATGTGCTTGCTCTTCGGGGGGACCCGCCGGCCGGAAAAGACGAATGGGAAGCTGTAGACGGTGGATTTGTCTACGGCATTGACCTCGTTCGCCACATTCGCAAGCACTATGGTGACTATTTTGACATTGCTGTTGCCGGTTTCCCTCAGTACCAGTTACTCCCTCCCGAGCAACGCGATCTTGAGATGAAGTGTCTCAAAGAAAAGATCGATGCCGGGGTCGACTTCATCTTCACACAGATGTTCTACGACATCGACATTTTTATTGATTGGGTGAAAGCTGTTCGCGAGGCTGGCATCACCGTGCCAATTGTGCCTGGAATCATGCCTATCCAGACTTGGAATGGCTTCATGAGGGCGACGAGCTTGGCTAAAACCAAGATACCACAGTCCTTCCTTGATGCTATTGAACCCCATAAGAATGATGATGAGAAGGTCAGAGAGATTGGAACCAAACTGGTCGCTAATCTCTGTCGCCAAATATTGGCAGCACCGATTGGCATTCGCGGTCTTCACTTTTATACCATGAATCTGGAGAGAGGGACAAAGATGTTACTCGAGGAATTAAACCTAGTCCCTAGAGTGGAGGCCATCAAGCCACTTCCCTGGCGCCAGGTATGTTATGTTGAATGACATCTCTCCATGATTTACAACTAAATGCTATAACAGTCTCTCACGCCGACTCGACGCTCTGAAACCATTCGTCCGATTTTCTGGGCCAACAGGTCCAGGTCGTACGTTTCGCGCACGGAGAATTGGGATGAATATCCCAACGGTCGGTTTGGTGACTCCCGTAGTCCTGCATACGGAGATCTTGATGGCTACGGTGTCTGGATCAAGCAGTCTGTGAGTTGACATCGGTTGTTATTTCCTGATCAGTAGCTTACGAAGCGTTCATGCTGCAGAAAGAGGATGCAGTCAGGCTTTGGGGGTATCCTGAGTCGTTCGCAGATATTACAGCGCTCTTCAAGCGGTTTTGCAAAAACGAATTGACGGCTCTTCCTTGGTCAGATCAAGCAGTATCGAGCGAGACCTCTGTAATATCTGACCAGCTGGCTAAGTTGAACGACTTTGGCTTCCTGACCATTAACTCTCAACCCGCCGTCAACGGTGCGAGAAGTGATGACAAGATCTTTGGATGGGGTCCCAGCAATGGCTACGTATACCAAAAGGCAAGTCATTGCTGTCTGATCCTAGGCGAGCCTCTTTCTCACTCCTGATTTGTACAGGCATACCTTGAGTTCTTCGTGTCTCCTGAACTTCTCGATATCTTAACCCCATACCTTGAAAGTGATATCAACATCACATACTATGTGATCAACAAACACGGCGATCTGCTTACGAATAATACGTCGGAGGGTCCCAATGCCGTGACATGGGGTATCTTTCCCGGGAAGGAAGTCGTCCAACCCACTGTTGTTGAAGCCATCAGTTTCATTGCATGGAAGGTTGGTCATGGGATGGTTTGGTTATGTTTGACGCTCACGGCACTTCACAGGACGAGGCGTACGAACTCGGACAGCAATGGGCCAAATTCTACGAGCCTGATTCTCCTTCACGCAAGTTGATTGGCAGCCTCATGGACGATTTCGTTCTTGTGAACGTTGTTCACAATGATTACAAAGACACTGAGATAATCTTTGAACCCTTCTTTAAAGCCGGGGTAGAATATGCCGCCTCCACGATCACCCACGCTAGCGGACACGCGAACTGAATGACTGAATGCTAATTTCCCCCCTCTACATTGCTTGCACCCTTTTCTGACATTTATGTATTAATGGGGCGTATTTTAAGGCCATATGACCCTGGCGCATCATCGGGTTCAACCCCCGTTTGTTATATTAGGAGAGCTTATCTCCATCTACCTGCATGTCCGCTTCTTACTGTCTTGCATTAGTCCCATTATTCCACTCCTGCACTCCCCCATCTTGCATCAACTGCATTATCTTACTCGACACAACCATTGCATCAACTGCACACATTCATCTGATAAGACTTGCATACCTCCCATATACAAATTAGTAGTGCTGATGTTGAATCACATCACCAGTCCACCAACCGTGAGCCAATTGTATTAGGGAAACCTACAAGAGTATGGACAAGAAAAATCATGAACTACATTACACAAGATGTGTTTCTGCTGAAACAGCACGAGTACGCATATTCCTCAGGATTGTACAAGTCCAAGAGGAAGAGATCATTGCTCGTGTAACTTCGTGGGTGGGATCCTACTGTGGGTATCTTATCTCACTGGGGCTCGGCTCGTACGACAGCAGTGAAAGAGAGGACGTGCGCACCTGGGACCTGTTGGGGTCGTCTGCTTCATATTCTCCATAGGTATATTTCCTCCATGGCCAACAGCTTATATGATCTAGCGTCAAAAATGACATGTACTTTCTAGAAATAGTCACCCTGCCAGCGCTCAAACTCGAACTTCTTCTAAATTCTCCTTGGGTTATGTTTTTTCGGGAGGCTGTCTACAGTACCTTGATGGCGTGTTTGTACAACAGTACTACCAATTTCTACTCATAATAAATCAGGGAAAGGCCGCGTTCGCACCGGAGAACCCGCTACCGTATGCATATCAGAACGCTATCCCAACTCTAACATCCGGCGTTGACAGTCATCTACAGTCATCAAAAATCCAACTCAACCATCAATAGGCGACTAGTAGAGCGTACGGTACATTTAACATTCCATATGCGCATGGCTTCTGCACTTCGGATGACACATCGCTAAACAGCAATTCGAGGGAATCAAGCACTCCAAACTCCAACATACTGCTTCGAGATTCATCTACTAAGCGGTGAGATTTGGTTGCATCAAATGGCACTAGAAAAAAAGACAACACACCATACTGCACGAATGCTGTGAATGTATCCACCGATGGTTTTTATACATCCGAATCTGTATTACGAAGCCATTCTTGAAGATCTGTAGTGATGCCTGATTCTATGGTGCTTCTTTGACATTCCGCTGTTGAATGGTCAGACGTCGCATGATTTACACAGGTAAGAAATTGCTTACCATGCCGTGCCAATGTTGCGAATGCAGGCAAGGATGATTCTCGTACCTTCCAATCTGTATCACGAAGCAATATCGACAATAGCACTATATTCTATGATGTTGATGCGACATTCCGTTATCAAAATAGTGAATGAAGTGAAGGACTTTGCGTACTATACTTGACCAATTCTCAAACCATAGCAATCATGCTCAATCATCTCGGTATCTGAGTGGAACAATCTGATATTTATGATAATACTGACCTGTAGGGGGTTCAGCAGAAGAACCAGACGCTAGTTTGGTCATGTTGAAATATAGACACCGAATCATCCCAGTGAGGGCACTGACTTGATAAGCACATCAAGAAAACCCTGCCTTGAAGTGAGACATGGGCATGGATATAGGCCACAATTAACTTACTCTCACCGAGCAAAAAGATAACGTCGCTCGTCTCATGGTTGGATTCCAGCCAGTGATATACATTCGTTATGATTTATTTGTGACTAGTTTGACGGGGAGGCTCGACATCGCAAAATAAGCCATCACAAAATCAACAATGTGGTCGACGATTCCAAGTCATCGACCACAATATTGACACTGAGATTTTGTTTCCAATAGTTGAACCAATGGATCAACTACTGGAAGCAAAATCACAGAGGGCTTTGGTAGATCTCCAATGCCGCTGTTGTAGGAGGTAAGCTGTCAGTCGTCTAAGCCTTTGGCACTTTGCATATCTGGCTGGATATGTCGATAACTTGCATGTTGAAGGTAGAAAGTTGCTATACCATATAAGGACAGTGATGTGACGACATACGTAGTCATGTACTGGCATCTTTGGGCTCATGAGAACTAGTGTAAAAACCTGTTGTGTTGCAGCATCAAGTTATAAAGCATCATCTGTGAAAGTATACATTGCTTGTTACAACACAAAATAAAAGGAAACAGTACTCTATCTACAGATCAATTCCAATTGCCTCTCCAGCTATGGAGTAGAGACCTATCCTATTGCATTGTAACATTAACTAAAGCAGACATAGTTAAATGAGTTGCAACATTCCTCACCAATATCCCTGTCCTATCCTTGTCCATGCCCTGTCCCTGTCCCCATCCCTAGTGTAAAAACCTGTTGGATTGCAACATCAAGTCATAAGACATCTGTGAAAGTATGCATAAGTTGTTGCAACAGAAAATAAAAGGAAATAGTACTCTATCTATCTACGGACCAGTTCCAATTGCCTCTCCAGCTATAAAGTAAAGACCTATCACATTGCAACATTAACTGAATCAGACATAGTTAAGTGAGTTGCATCATTCCTCACCAATGTCCCTGTCCTGTCCCCATCCCTATTGATCATCGGTGGCTATCAACCATGAAAACCCATACCCATAGCAGTTATGGCATACAGCAGTATCAAATATTACAAATAGATAGAAGGACAGAAAAAAGCACCTCTTACACTGTGAAAACTGTGTTGTTATTCAAGGTTCTTCACCAACTCTCTTCTTATTTTCTTATCTCGAGATTTCCAGATTTTGAGTTACATCTTATCATATCTTTCTTTGTCCTGATGCGTTTAGGTTCTAACTCCGCACATATACTGTACACACTCTTATAGTTCAGACTCCGCATTTATGTGTACTATAAAAGAGTTCCCAGGTGGCGCAACTGCTTTCTTCAGTTGCTCATCCCGGACTCTAGTCCCCCACTTAGTGTGGTGTTTGTAGTGCTCATTGGTTCTAATCACAAGTCACTCTATCTCGAAGTTTAACAAACTGTTTGCATGGATTTGGGCAGGTGATTGTGGACATGAGTTGTATTGTGAGATAAGCATAAGCTATCCCAATTGGGGACATGATTGTAGTCATTGCTGCAAGTGATACAGGGGTGTGGCAAGAGTGGCCACACATGATAGTGAGAGAAATAGATGCTGCAGGGCTATATGTGAGAATAAGATGGTTGAAGAGGAGTGGGTGTTGACAACAGGCCATGTGCAGAGGAGAACAAGAAGAGTGCTTGTTGTTGTTTGTATCACTACTAACTAGTTATAGTAATGTGTAGTCATGTATAGTGCTTGAAGACTTGGGAGCACATAAACAAGACTGGATAGGAAATAAGTAAAGAGAGAGAGGAAATAAGAGAGATGCATTTTTAGTCGCAGTTGATGACTTCCTCCTCAACATCGTCTAGTGTAGTGGACTCTAGTTGATGGAGACGATCTGTTGTGACATCTATAAGGTTGTTGAGGGAAGGTAAGGGAATCTCATGTCACACAAAATAGGGGATGACACAAAAGGCCATGGCCTGTCAAGAACTGCACCATCAAGTTCACAGAGGATATATGTGCCCCCTCTGTTATGTGAGAGCACGATAAGAGGTCCAAGGTAGCAGGGACACATTTTGTGGTGATGTGTACTGTGGGTGTATAAGAGAGGAATCTATAATCACAACCACAGCAGATGCTGAAGGGTGTGAGTCATAAGATTCCCTAGACACCAATAGAAAGAGAGTAAGTAGATTAGGGCAAGAGACATGATAATGTGATGTGACCAGTGATATGTGCTGTGCCAGGCTGAAGGGTAAAAACAAACCACAACTACAGAAATCACTGGAGGGTGTGAGCTGTAAGGTTCTCTAGACACCAAAGTAGAGAGGGTTAGTAGTTAAGGGCGATTAGTGTGATAGTGTGACTTGACTAGAGCAACAAGGGGAATGCAACTTGGGTAACAAACAGGTGATCTGATGCAGTAAGGAGAACACAATGCGATGCAAGGGAGAGCACAATAGAGAATCCAACGCAATGGAGACAAAACATGACACAGTAGAGAATGCAATGCAATGGAGAATGCAATGCAATGGAAAACACAATGCAATAATAGCCACAACTTATGAGGAACATGCACTTTTCTTGATAATAAGACACACAGAGGGAAGATCAAAGTGCACTTTTCGATTATGGACTCAGATGGGGAGGAGAAGTCAAATTGTGGGTGGGGGGCCCGATCCATTTTTGATGCACAATGTGCTATCTAAATACAAGTCTAGCTCCAAGGCTGGAGCACAACAAATCACAACAGAAAATTTACAGTGCAGGGGTAGATCATAGGGATATTTGAAATGAATGGAGTCTGGACATGAGCAAATAAAGTATCATACTATATTGGATGAGCAAAAGCAGAATAGTGTTGATTGCACCAAATGCTGACTTCATGACTTGTGCCTCCATGGTTACTTTGACTGGTCCAGACTGCACCTCAGCCTATTTGTCCTATCCCTCATTGGCCAACCTGGTATTGTTTTCTGATGCCTACACAAATGAGTGATTAATGCAACTGTGGATGATTGTTGCCGATGTGATACTGTGTGCGTATAGGAGAGGAATCTACAATCACAACCACAGTATATGCTGAAGGGTGCAAGTCATAAGATCCCCTAGACACCAATAGAAAGAGAGTTAGTAGATTAGGGTGAGAGATGCAATAACACAATGTGACTGGTGATATGTACTGTGCTGGGTTGAAGGGAGAAAACAACCACAACCACAACAATGCTGGAGGGTACGAGTTGTGAGATTCTCTAGACACCAAGGTAAAAGGAGTTTTTGTAGTTAAGGGTGATAGTGCGATGTGACTATGGTGACAAAAGGGAATGCAATTCTTGTAACAAACAGGTGATATGGTGAGATAAGGAAAACACAACACAATGGACAATACAACTTGAGGGAGGATGTGATAAAGAACTCAATGCAATGGAGAATTGATGCAATGCAATGGAGAATGCAACTGGACACAACACAATGGAGAATGCAACTGGATGCAATGCAAAGAAGAAGGCAATGCAAAATAGACGTGACCTACGAAGAATGTGCTATTTCTTTGTAAATGGGAAATGTGGAGGGAAGATTAGGGTGTGCTTCTTCACTTGGAGCTTGGACAGAGAGGAGAAGTCAAATTGTGGGCAGGGGAAATCTGGTCTTTTCTCATGGATGATGCACTATGTAAATACAAGTCTAGCTCCAAGGCTGGAGCACAACAAAACACAACAGAAAATTTACAGTGCAGGGTCAATCATAAAGTGAAGTGGGGTCTGGGCACTATATGGATGAGCGAAATAGGAAAGGCATTGATCACACCAATTGCTGACTTCGTGACTTGTGGCTCCATGGACCGCATCTCGGCCTGTACAGCTCATCAATCCTGCTCCTCATTGGCTGACCCCAGTCCTATTGCTAAGAGCAGCCTATTGGACGGTCTTTAGGGAAGGTCTAGAATGTTACTCCTGGTAACCAAGGTTTGGATATTGACTTGATGAACGTAATAGAGATTCTGGATGACAATGAAGAATGGGATTAATGATATGGTTATGAAGATGATTCCACCAATAATGATACGCGGATCCAGTTTGACTTAGTGTAAGATATCTTAGTGACTTTAGAGTTCTTAGACTTAGTTCTGAGAGAGAAGCGAGGTTGTAGCGATCTTAGTTCAAGCACAGTATAAGGAGAATCCCTAGATTGCGAAGTTGACAAGACTGGGGTTTAAGACCGCCAGTCTGTCAACTATTTATACAAAACTGGAGATCTAATTATAGTAAGGTTGTGCAGTATTGCACAGTAAGTAAACGAAAGTGCGCAGTAAAGTGCAGTAAGTACGCGTCCATGTGATATAAGTGGCTCAGCCACAAGTGCGAAATGAACGTGAGATAAACAAAGGTAAATAAGGACGAGAAAGGAGAGTCCTTGCTAATTGTATAGTAATAGTCCTTAGCAAGTAAATGTTATAATAAATAAAGAGAGAAAAGATAAGTCTTTTATAGTACTTGGAGCTATGCTCACACTTAAGTATGTAAATACTTAAGTACTATAAAAGAGAAAAGAAAAGAGAGAGTCCTTACTAAGTAAAGTGGAGCTAAGCTCACACTTGTAGTAATAATACTACACTTTACTATAGTAAGTAAGATAAAAGAAACAGAAAAAAGAAAAATAAATGTGTTACGAGGTGCCAAAGCAAGTGCCTCGTAACACCTATAGTCTGATGCCTAAACAAATGTGTGATTGATGTGGCTACAGCTGATTGTTGTGTGCTGCGTGTTTGTATTGCTGTGTTTGCCTGATGTTGCTGATGGTCATTTTCTGGCTTTACGTGTGTGTGATGCTCATCATCTCTTCCCAACTGAAATCTTGACTGTCCACAGTCAATGCAATCAGATGCAAGACAGCCAGCAGGGACAACTTGTGGGGGTGAGGGTGCAGGTGTAGCAAATGAATGAGTGGATGAGGAAGAGTGGCAGGGGGTGGATAGATAGGTGGATATAGGGACACTCTCCAAGGTGCAGCAAGGCACAACACAGATGGGTGGGGACAGGATAAGCAGTGTGTGAATGTGGGGGGCTGATGTTGGGAAAGGGGTAGAACGCAACTGGGTGAGGATGGGGCATGGGGGAATGGTGAGTGTAGACATGATGTGGGAATGAGCAAATGGGAGGGATACAGGAGTGCAGCAATAGGAATGAGTGGCAAAATTAGAGCAGGGGTACAGAGATGGAAAAGAAAAGAGACGAGAGTAGATGAGAGTAGATGAGAGTCATGTTTTTTAATTTTTTAAAAGTCTGGAGCTTTGAGAGATGAAAGGAGGAGAGAGAGAAACAATAAGAAACAAGAAGAAAGTCATGGCCATAGAGGAAATAGGGAAAGGTGAAATAAAGTGGGAATATGGTGGTAGAGAGTAAAAGGGTGTGAAGGATGAGGAGAACAGAGTCAGTTTTTTTTTTCAGTGAGGGAATGCAAGAAAAGAAGAGAAAAAATAGTAAATGTGAAAGGGAGCAAAAAAAAAAGTGGAAGGAGGGCAAAAAGACATGCAGCAAGTGTGAAGGTGCAGGTACTCCTGCCCTAAACCAAGGAGCACGATGGAAGTGACTGCCATTGATAAGCTTCATCAACACCATCTCCTTCAGCTTCTGCCCATCCACCAACATGTCCTGCACATTATCTGTCACCGCCACCACCTCTGACTGCATGCTATTGCATTTACGAGCATGCATGCATATGACACTCAACAAGTGGCCACAGGGTGAAGGGCTGCCCAAGGAGGCATATCGATTGTGGACAGCAGGTGCAGGGCACCTCTTGGTATGTAATGCAGATGGGCACAGGGGCACATTATACTCATTGTCAATGCACAGGGGCAACACCAGCAGCATGGTGGCTCAGAAGCCAATGCCACCTTCTTCATAGAAGGTGTGTGCAGCATCTTGGCACCCATTGTGGAAGCAAGCTGGGTCAGCTGGGCATGGGAATTCCTGCTGCTGGCACAGATCATGGAATGGGCCAGGCAGGCTGACAAGGCACTTGAGTGTGAGCTGGAGTTTGAGGAAGCTGCCAAGTGGGAATTCAAGGCATGCAAGGTGCGAGAACTCATGGAGTGTGAGGTGCAAGAGCTGGCTGAGTGTGAGGTGCAAGAATGCATGGAGTGGGAGGCATGGGAGCTGGCTGAGCATGAGGCATGAGAACTGGCTGAGTGTGAGGTGTGGGAGCTGGCTGAGTGTGAGGCTGCTGAGCAATGTGAGGCTGAGGATTGCATGTGGGCAGAGCAGATGGCATGGAATGAGGCAGAGTGGGCACTGCAGGAGGAGGTGGAACATGAGGCAGACACATTGCTTGCAACTGAGGAACACATGACCCCACCACAAGTTGAACAGGTGATGCCATGGGCAGGAGGTGGAATGCATGGGCAGAAGGCTGAGGTCATGTTGCCCCCACCAAAGCATGGCTAGGCATGGATACAAGAGTCAGGCATCAAGGCACATGCAGTGACCCAGCAAGTGTTTGTGCAGGCTATGGCAGACAACATGTAGAATTGGTATTGTAAGTAAGTATGGCAGCATGGCTGCAGCAGTTACAAGTGGTTGTGAGCAACAGTAGGTTGTCACAAGTGAAGAAGGGAGCTGCAGGATATGTGAGGACATGTGTAGATTGTAAGTGGTGAAGGTACTCACTCAGTGTCCAAAGACAACGACTGAGGAGATGTGAAGTGGAGGAGGCATCTTATATAGTAATTGGAGGTAAGGTTAGGGCAGAGAATGTATTTTGAAGTATAAGAATGCCTATATGTGTGAGGACATGGGTCGTCTGGAGTGCGAGTGGAGTGGGAGGAGTATGTAATGGTATGTGCTGGTGGGAGGAAGGAAAATGCTGAATGAAGATAAGTAGACGTACACAAATTCTCAACAGCCCCCCTTGTTCAGTGTTCCCTGATCAACGAGACTGAGTGCATTGCATAGCGTTTCGAATGGTACATGTGGCAGCGGTTTTGTGAGGGTGTCTGCAATAATGGAGGTGGAGGGAATGCGCTGAATGTGTATGAGCCCTTCCTTGATGCATTGCCTGATGAAGTGGAACCGAATGCTGATGTGCTTGGTACCCTTCCCCACTATGGGGTTGTTCACAAGGTCTACAGACCCCTTATTATTGCCATACAGGGTAATGGGAAGTGAGAGGGGTAGGAGTGTTTCATCACAAACATTCCTGTACCAAGCCGCTTGGGCCCCTGCCTGTGATAGAGCTATATATTCTGCTTCTGTGGATGACAGGGAGACAACACGTTGTCTTCTCAATGACCAGGAGATCACAGTGCCATGTAGCATAAATATGTTATGAGGCACTTGCTTTGGCACCTCGTAATGTGTTTCTTTTTCTTTTTCTTTTTCTTTTTCTTTTTCTTTTTCTTTTTCTTTTTCTCTTATCTTACTTACTATAGTAAAGTGTAGTATTATTACTACAAGTGTGAGCATAGCTCCACTTTACTTAGTAAGGACTCTCTCTTTCTTTCCTTTTCTTTTATAGTACTTAAGTATTTACATACTTAAGTGTGAGCATAGCTCCAAGTACTATATTAGACTTATCTTTTCTCTTTTATCTTTCTTTTATTTATTATAACATTTACTTGCTAAGGACTATTACTATACAATTAGCAAGGACTCTCCTCTTTCGTCTTTATTTACCTTTGTTTGTCTCATGTTCATGTCATGCTTGTGGCAGAGCCACTTATATCACATGGACGCGTACTTACTGTGCATTTCTGCACATTATCGTTTACTTACTGTGCAATACTGCGCAACTCTACTATACTTAGATCTCCAGTTATGTATAAATAGTTGACAGACTGGCGGTCTTAAACCCCAGTCTTGTCAACTTTGCAATCTAGGGATTCTCCTTCTACTGCGCTTGACTTAAGCTCGTTAATCACTCGCGTCATCTCTCTGAACTAAGTCTAAGAACTCTAAAAGTTGCTAAGACCTCTTACACTAAGTCAAACTGGATCCTTGTATCGTTATTGGTGGAATCATCCTCATAACTATATCATTGATCCCATTCTTCATTGTCATCTGGAACCTCTATTACGTTCATCAAGCCAATATCCAAACCTTGGTTACCAGGAGTAACATTTTAGACCTTCCCTAAGACCGTCCAATAGGCTGCTCTTAGCAAAATACGAATGCGCTGGTAGACTGCTGATCCGCAAGTGACATGGCCCAATCAGAGTTGGAGTGGGTGGTTATCTCGCCATTGGTGTTACCATTGTACAGCAGTGCATATGAGGTAGTGCTGGCGAGGTACTGGAGGACGTGTTTGGCGGCAGCGAGGTGTTTGGGTGTGGGGTTGGCCAAGAATCACACAAGAGCAGTGACTGCATATGCAATATTGGGACAGGAGACGATAGCAGTGTAAATCAGGCTTCCTATGACTTGTTGGTATAGTGATCTGGTGGAAGCATTGGCAGTGCTGTTGAATGGCGTGAGCTGTGTAGATGGTGAGAGTGGGGTGGAGATGACATTGCACCCTGACAATCCAAATTGGAGCACGATACCAGCTATGTATTGGGATTGGCAGAGGGTTAAAGTTTTGTGAGCGCAATCACATGACACTTCAAGCCCTAGGTATGACATTGTTTCTCCCAAGTCGGACATCTCGAAGGTGGCAGACAGCACGCATTTTAGTTCTATCACTTCATCTAGGTCGCTGCCAAAAATGGTTATGTCATTGACATACAGGACTAGAAACAGATATGAGGACCCCCCCACACACTTGACATAGAGGCCAGCATCAGAAACAAGGCAGTCAAGGGCAAGCAAGGAGAGGCAGGTGGCCATCTTCATGTTCCACTGGCATGTGGCCTGCTTGAGGCTGTAAATGGACTTGTGCACTTGTTGGCGAGGTTGGAGAGCTCAAAGCTGTTGGGCTGGCACATGTACAGCTCCTCCTCGACATTGCCATTGAGGAAGGCGCTCTTGATGTCCATTGAGTGGACATGCCAGTTGTGCGACACACTGAGGGCAAAGAGAAACCAGAGGGTTTCGAAGCAGGCAACAGGGGAAAAGACCTTGGTGTAGTCGATGCCCTGGACCTGCTTGAAACCTTTGGTGACTAAATGCGCATGGAAATGACTGTCATTCTTCAATTTGAAGACCCATTTGTTGGGAATCGCAGAATGACCAGGCAGGAGGTCGATGAGCGACCAAGTACCCATACCTTTGAGCATGGCCAGCTCGTAATGACAGGTGGTGTCCCAGTCAGCCATGTTAGGTGAAGCCTGGGCTTCACACAATGTGAGGGGATCACTGGAGGTAGAGGCAGCAGCAAGCAGGGCGGAGAGTGAAGGCCCAGCACCAGGCGTGGCAAACTCGTCATCAGATGAATCTTGCAGGACGTCGGTGAATGCATGAGAGTCATACGCACCTCTGCCGTAGCAAACTGGGCAACAAGGAACGTGGGTGGAGCGGTGCAGAGGCAGGGTCAGCATTACTGGGAGAGTCAGTGTGGTGGTGTTGTCAGGTGAGGAAGGTGGAACTGTGGGTGTGATGGGATAGAGGTCAGTGTAGACAGGCTCGACATCACCGGAGAGAGCAGTGCATCTGGCATGTCCACAGCTGGTGTCCACGTCATAGCCTGGGTGTGGTGAGACGATGGCTGGTGTGTGATCAGAGAAGCACGTGGCATGTGTACAGGTAGGCACAGGAGGCACAATGGATGGCGGTGTGACCAGCAAGTTGGGGTTGTAGAGACGCAGAGGAGATGCAGGAGTGGCGGGTGGCACAGGAGGTGTGAGTGGAGGGGAATCCTCAGGAGCAATTGCAGGGGCAGGTGTATTGGCACCTGGACCTGTGTCATGACTGGATTGATTGCCAGAGCTCAAATCCAACAGGTCAGTATTGATTGCAGTAGCCAGGAGAGAACATGAGGTAGGAATGGTGGCATGGGAATCAGTGTGAGGCTGATGGGGATATATAGTTTTGTCGAAGATGGCATTGTGCGACACAATGACTTTGTGGCCAGACCAATCCCAAAAACACCAAGCTTTCAAGCCAGGTTCATACCCAAGAAAAGTCATTGGTGCTGCACGAGGATCGAGTTTTGTGCGTTTTTCGGAGGGTGTACCAACATAAGCGAGACATCCAAATGACCTGAAATATGAGATGTCAGGTTGGCACTCACCATCCCAGAGCTGCTGTGGGGTGACCCAGTTTTGGGCATGCTGTGGGGTGTGGTTGTAAGTGTGGATTGCAGTTTGCAGCATGTATTCCCAAAACCCACGAGATATCCTGGTGCCATGCAGGAGTGAGAGGGTTGAGTTGATAATGGTTCGATTCCATCGCTTGGCACGACCATTTTGCACTGGGGAGTACGGGGCCATTGGATTGTGTGTGATGCCTTGCTGAACCAGAATCACACAAATGGATGTGTTGATGTATTTGCCTCCTTGGTCGCTGCGGAGAACCTTGACCTGATGGTTTGTTTGTGTTTCAGCCCAGACCAGAAATGTCTCCAGGGCATGTGAGAGTCCATCCTTTGAGCTGAGCATGAAGGCAGTTGCTTCCCCTGAGAAGTCGTCAACAAATGAGGCAAAGTACAGAGATCCTTGCAGAGATGTAGTCTGCATAGGTCCAACTAGGTCACTATGGATTAGTTCCAGCACTTGGGTGGCCCATTTGGATGAAGGGTGAAAAGGCCGGTGTGCAAGTTTACCATATGCACATCCTGCACACGGGGTGTGGATGTAACCTCCTCCGGATGCTATGGAGAAGCCAGTCATGCAGGCATTGAGTTTTCGAAGGACTGTGAGCAGGGCATGTGTGAAATGGTTGTGCCAAATCATGTATGATGGCTTGACCATGGAGAGTGAGGCTAGGTGTGAGCTGGAAGTGGTGGACAGGGTTAGCCAGTAGGTGCTGTGGTGTGGTGAGCCTATGGTGAGTTCTGTGTTTCCTGAGGAAATACTGCACTTGGTTTCTGTGTAGTTGATGTTTAGTCCTTTTTTTGTGAGCTGGGAAATGGACAAGAACCACCTGTTGGCGTCAGGTGCATAGAGTACACACTGCAGAATGATGGCTTGCGTGCATCCTCGAACTATAGTGGTGGCTTCAACCAGTCCAATGCCCAGATATGGTATGGTAGAGTCGTCCCCAAGGTGGATAGTACCAGGTGTGGCATGTACTGAACCAGGGACAAAATCAGCTGTGTGCGGACTTATGTGGTCACTTGCACTGCTGTCCAACATCCATTTATGGCTCATGTCAAAGTAGAACAAAGCCGGGGACAAAGCCTCCATATTATTTAGTGCAGCGGAGATATTGGGAGGTGGTACAGGAGTTGGAGTTTTGACAGTGACTGCAGCAAGAGTAGACTTAACAGTGGTTCCCCTAGCCTTTTTCTTTTCCAGATGTAGTACCCAGCAATAGTCATTGGTATGACCTCCGGGTCCGCAGTTCGAGCACATGTAACAGTTTGTGCGAGGGCAGCTGTTGGAAGTGAGGCCTGTGGATGGTGTATTGGAAGAGGATGCAGTGGAACCATGTGCACATTGTGCGACTGAAAGGATTGAGCCTGAGTTTCCGTTAAGGTGATTGGCTTCGTCTATGATACACGATCAAACTTTGTCCAGCGTGATGAAGTTGAGATCTTCACAACTAGCCATGAAAGCCACTATGACTGTTGACCAGGACTCTGGAAGTGCTGTTAACATGATAATTGTGAAATCGTTGTCTTCTATCATTTTACCATAATCTGCTAGCTGTATCCTTGCAAGTTTGAGGGCATTGAGCTGCATGACAAATGAGGAAGCTGGGTTAAATTTGAAGGATTGAATTTCTTGAATTTTGGAGAATTTTGCCATTGCTCCGGGCGTACTGTACTCATGTTTGAGTATGGACCAGTTCTGTGAGGTGGTGTTGTTATCTGATATGAGATGAAGACAGAGGGGACCGACGTAGAGGCCTATGAAGGCAGTTGTGGTGGTATCTTGTTCATCCCATGTTGTTCTCTCTAGTTTGTTTGTGATGTCTTCTTTGTCAACGTGAGTGGTGGTCTTTGTTTCTCTGCTTGCGGAGGTTGTGGTTTCTGTTCCCATTTGGTATTTTGGAGTTGGTTTTTTGGATACAACGACCTTCCAGATTCCTGTGATAAGTAATGCATTTTTGACTAGTGTCGACCATGTTTTGTAGTTGGTGTGACCATTGAGGGTTGGTATGGTTGTCTTTGGAAGTGAAACTGCATCGACGGTGGGGAGGAGTGAAACTGTGAGTATGAGTATGATGAGGTAAGTGAGGTGTGTGAAGTCGTCTGCCTTGCACTGGGCAGGGCCCATAACCTGTTTGTGCAGGTTATGGCAGACAACATGTAGAATTGGTATTGTAAGTAAGTATGGCAGCATGGCTGCAGCAGTTACAAGTGGTTGTGAGCAACAGTAGGTTGTCACAAGTGAAGAAGGGAGCTGCAGGATATGTGAGGACGTGTGTAGATCATAAGCGGTGAAGGTACTTACTCAGTGTCAGAAGACAATGACTGAGGAGATGTGAAGTGGAGGAGGCATCTTATATAGTAATTGGAGGTAAGGTTAGGGCAGAGAATGTATTTTGAAGTATAAGAATGCCTATATGTGTGAGGACGCGCGTCGTCTGGAGTGCGAGTGGAGTGGGAGGAGTATGTAATGGTATGTGCTGGTGGGAGGAAGGAAAATGCCGAACGAAGATAAGTAGACATACACAAATTCTCAACAGCAAGTGGCCAAAGGCAAACAATCCACACCCCTTGAGCTGGCTGACAATGAGGATGGGTGACAACGAAGAGGACAATGATGACAAGGATGGCAACAACAATGAGGGAAAAGCCAGGGAGGACATGGCAGAACTGACTGGTTTGACTGCGTCAACTGCATCAAAATGCAGCACAGAAGATGTGGACAAAGACACCACACCATGCCAATGAAAACATGCATGCATGGGCATGATGACCCTGAAGATGGTTGCTGGTGCAACAAAGTGGCAAGGGCAGAAGTGGATGGATGTGGGGCCAATGTGGCAGGTACATACCCCCTCTACAACTTCTCCTCAGCATGATTGACACTTCTCAGGCAAAGAAGCCTTGTGGCCACTGCCAATGCATGGATAGTGAGTGCAGGTGGTATGAGTGGGCAGGGCAATGCATGAGGTGTGCATGGCAGTGGCAATGCTGTGAATTCACAGAATGGCCAGACTGGCCAGTCACAGCAGGTAAGTCCCTGACTTGGCATGGTGCGATGGACACTAATCAGCTGGTTGCAGAACCACTGTCCCCAACACTGCTCTTCATACAAGGCAGCAGCAAGGCAGCTGGGCCTAGTTGCTCCATCACACATGCTCAATCTGAGTCTGAGGTGCCCCTACCAGAGGTGGGTGTGTACATGGGCCTTGGTTTCCCAATGGCCCTGCTGCAACTCAACTACCAAAACAGTGATGTGATGGAAGCCATGAACTGGGGGGCCCTTTGATGGTATGAGACACGGTGATGAGCACCACACACATGTAATGCTGGAAAACAACAATCAGCAATATTAGGTGAACACAGTGACATTAACGCACCACACACGACAATCATCTGCAGTCACAGTAATTGCTCATTCATGCAGGCATCAGAAAACAATACTGGGTCAGCCGATGAGGGATAGGACAATGATATGTGCTGTGCTGGGCTGAAGGGGAAAAGTAACCACAACCACAGCAATTGCTGGAGGGTGCGAGCCATAAGGTTCTCTAGACACCAAAGTAGAGAGGATTAGTAGTTAAGGGCAATAAGTGTGATAGTGTGACTCGACTAGAGCTACAAGAGGAATGTGACTTGGGTAACAAACCAGTGATATGACGCAATAAGATGGACACAATATATGCAATGGAGAGCACAATAGAGAATCCAATGTAATGGAAACAATACACGATGCAGTAGAGAACGCAATGCAATGGAGAACGCAATGGAGAACGCTACGCAACACAATGATAGACGCAACTTACAGGGAACATGCACCTTTCTTGATAATAAGACATGTGGAGGGAAGGTCAATACGTGCTTTTTGATTATGGACTCAGACGGGAGAAGAAGTCAAATCAAAGGCAGGGGAAACCTGCATGTTTTCAATGGATGATGCACTATCTAAATACAAGCCTAGCTCCAAGACTGGGACACAACAAAACACAACAGAAAATTTACAGTGTAGGGTTGATCATAGGAATATTTGAAATGAAGTGGAGTCTGTATGCGAGCGAATAAAGTATCATACTATAGTGGATGAGCAAAAAAAGGAATAGTGCTGATTGCACCAAATGCTGACTTCACGACTCATGCCTCCATGGTTACTTTGGTGGGTCTAGACCATGCCTCAGCCTATTCGTCCTATCCCTCGTCGGCTGACCCAGTATTGTTTTCTGATGCCTGCATGAATGTGTGATTATAGTGACTGCAGATGATTTTCGTGTGTGGCACATTAATGTCACTGTGTTCGCCTGTTGTCACTGATGGTCATTTTTCTGGCATTATGTGCGCATGATGCTCATCAATGAATAGGCCAAGGCATGGTCTAGACCCACCAAAGTAACCATGGAGGCATGAGTCGTGAAGTCAGCATTTGGTGCAATCAGCACTATTCCTCTTTTGCTCATCTGCTATAGTACAATACTTTATTTGCTCACATCCAGACTCCACCTCATTTCAAATATCCCTATGATCGACCCTATACTGTAAAATTTCTGTTGTGTTTTGTTGTGCTCCAGTCTTGGAGCTAGGCTTGTATTTAGATAGTGCATCATCCATCAAAAAGAGACATCATTCTCCTGCCTACAAATTCACTTCCCCTCCCTGTCCAAATTACAAGTGAAAAAGCAAGCCCAAACCTTTCCTCCACATGTCCACATTTGCAAGGAAATAGCACGTTCTTTGTAGGTCACGTCTATTTTGCATTGCCCTCACCATTGCGTTGCATCCAGTTGCATTCTCCATTGCGTTGCGTCCCCTTGTGTTGCATTCTCTATTGCATTGCATCAATTCTCCATTTTGTTGCATTCCCCTTATCTTGCCATATCACCTGTCTATTATGGGAATTGCATCCCCTTCTGTCGCCCTAATTGCATCGCATTATCACCCTTAACTACTAAAAACTCCCTTTTCCTTGGTGTCTAGAGAATCTTACAACTCACACCCTCCAGCATTGTTGTGGTTGTGGTTGATTTCTCCCTTCAGCCCAGCACAACACATATCAACAGTATGCCAAGCTGGGGCTGCAGCATCTCCCCATTGACTGGTCCATGCACCTGCTGGAGGCTGAGATCCAAATCATACACACACAACTCGCAGAGCAAGAGTGGTGGAACCCAGAGCATAGCACAATGCATCGCAAGGCAGTGGGGTCAAAAGGCAAGGGAAAGAAGTGGGAGTAATGGTCACCATGTGTATATTGTTGTTGTCACCTTGTACATTTAGAATTCTGCAAAATAAAACAAGAGGGTGAAAGCAAGGGGACATGTGTGAGACTTGTGGGCACATAAAAAAAAGAAAAAACTGGATAGGAAATAAGTAAAGAGAGAAAGAAAATAAAAGAGATGTATTTCTAGTTGCAGTCAATGACTTGCTACTCAATGTTGTCTAATGTAGTAGACTCCAGTTGATGGAGACAATCTGCTGTGATGTCAATGAGGTCATCAAGTGGAGGCAAGAGAATCGCCTGTTGTGCAAAATAGGGGATGACACAAAATGCAGTGATAGGCCTGTTGAGAACTGCACTGTTGAGTTCACAGAGTATATATGCACTGCCTCTATTATGTGAGAGCACGACAAGAGGCCCAAGGTAGCAAGGGTGCATCTTGCAGTTTAACACCTTTTCAATGGTGGTATGATGGATGAGGATGAGAGTGCCATGCTGGAAGTCAAAATTGCAGATAGTCATGTCAAATACTGTGGAGTGTAACTCTGTGAGATGCTCTTGACACTTCTGGAGTGCAATTGCCCTGTGAGAGATGAGATTGGTGGTAGACAGAACAGAATCTGGTGGTGGAATGAGATATGTGGCTTTAGCAATGTTGAGGGGTAGGATAGGGTGTGTGCCAGTAACTGCAAAATAAGGGGAACACCCCATGTGCCTATGAATTGTAATGCAGTCAGCCCAAAACATGGAGTACACAGCCTGAGACCATTTTGACTGGTTGCCATCTGCAGCTTTGAACAATGCCTGGCACACATCAAAATGTGGACGCTCAATGATGCCATTGGCACAAGAATTGTAACCTGAAATACGTATATGCCAAATGTGATACCTCTGTGCCAAATAATTGAGTGCTTTAACATATGGTGCACCATTGTCTGAGACAATGTCCATCAGTGCTCCCCAATGACAAAGAATATCCAGTTGCTGAGGGATTTAGCCATCTCAGAGCACAGCATGCAAAACTCTGGATAATGTGTGAGTGAGCAATGACCTTGTGCAATATACTTATACCTGCCTGACAGAGGCATGTGCATGGAATCCATGTACATTTTGGCAAATAAGGGCACAGGTGTCACAACTGTCAGTGGCAGCAAGACATTTCTAATCTGCCACAGTTGGCAGAGATGGCACATCTGCATGAACCAGGCAACATCTCATGGCAATTGAGGCCACCAGAACCATTCATGGATTAACACACATGTCACATAAATTTTCCAATGACCAATATCATTGTGTGCAGATTGCAGAATGGGTAATCACTCCTCATAGAAGAGGACTACTTTGTGCTGGCCATGTGGGTCTTTTTGCCAGAGCCATCCTGTACCCATGAAAAATTCAGTACAATAGCACATGAATCTTGCATACTGTGCATCATCAACATCAGCTGGGTGCTGTAAGTCATCCAGCCATGTGTGAACAGTGAGAAGCTGCTCGTCCTGTCACAGTGCTGCAGTGTTTCATGGAATCAGTGCTGCAGGTGTGTGTTTGTTATCTGGTTGCAATACTGTCTCACCCGCTGTTGGGGGTTCTGGTATACTGTTAACTAACATGGTGAGGAATTGGGGGGCAGTGTGGAGACATGGAAATGGTGGGTTAATAATATGTATGAAACCATAAAAACAATCAATCCAATCATCAAATTCATCATCATCATCATCCTCTGGCTGATCACCAGGCTGGAAGGATCATCACGACAGTCCATCTGGACTGTGGACTGCACTGGGTACATGCACAAGTGTGAAGTGAAATGCAAGGATGCCAATAATCCACCTATTGATACTCACAGAAGGTGCAAGATCTGGGTTGGTTAGCATGCCTTTTATGTACCAGGCATCCACTTCAACAAAGAGGTTTTGAATTCCTATGAGGTAGAGCTTCAATGCATGCAGTGTGTGGAATAAGCCATAGATCTCAAGTTTTGCTTGTGAAAAGCACGACTCTTGATCATTAAGCATTATTGAACTGAAATGTGCAAAATAGCATCGCCCATTGTTTTCCAAATCTTCTTGGCTGAGGATGAAGCCAACTGCAATATATGAGGTGTTGACTGAGAGGATAACTGGTGCAGATGAATGATAATTGATAGGTCTCAGTGTGGGAGATGAGAGAATGGCTTGTTTGAGATCTTGTGCTGCTAACTGCTCTGGACCAAAAATGAAGGGTTGAAGTTTACAAGTAAGCATGGTGAGAGTGTGAGCATGATGTGCGAAATTGTGAATAAAGATGTGAAGGACTCTGACAGTGCTGAGGAACATGCAAATGTCAGAGAGGTTGTGACATGGACTCCAATTGGATATTTTCACAATGCATGATTCCTCTGGAATATGACCTTCTGGAGTACAACAGTGTCCCATGATGTTGAAGTTCAGTGCACAGAGCACCATCTTGTGTCCTGAGAATGTGCCTCCAGTGTACTTCATTCACTGGACGATGTGGTTAAGATTTTGAAAGTGCTCCCAAACAAAACATTGAATGCCAGGATTGTTTCATATTTACTGTTGGCATCATGGTAATTGGTGTTGGGACCTTTCACCAGTATGCCCATTGGAAGGGTGATGAGATGCAATGCACCAAATGGTGACTGGAAAGTGGTTAGATCTCATGACAATTCTGCAAGTGACCGCTCATTGTAGCTGACATATAGATCCAATGTTGTGCCACAAACATGACCCGTGAAGTGAGAAGGTCTGTGAATGGGGGTACACCAGAGTGTTGGATCATCACCACATTGAGCAGCTCAAGACTGTGCACAATCCAAAGACTGGTACTTGTTGGAGTTAAGGTCAAATGCCCGACCCTGTACATGTGCTACTACTCTTCATAACAGAGCTACAATACTTTCATAGCAGAGTTACAACTCTACAGTAGTCATGACAGCTCCACATCGTGCTAATAGCACTTCACTTAGACAAGGCCTGGTAGCTCAGTGGTTAGAGCACCCACCCGGAGTAAGGGAGGTCCTTGGTTCAAACCCAAGCCAAGTCACTATTTTGGCAATTGCGCTTTCTAACAGTACCATCCTTTTTGACAATGCAAAACCAGCAAGATCAGTATGATGAGTTGGATGGCTTGTAGACACCAGCTGTGATCTTTTTGGTAATAAGGCAACATACTTTGTCATAGATACCTGGTGGAATGGGAATGTTGCACTGTACCCAAGGTTTATATTCTATGATGGTGATGAGCATCATGTGCACGTAATGCCGGAAAATGACCATCAGTGACACCAGGCAAACACAGCAACATTAACACACCACACACAACAATCACCTGCTGTTGCATTAATTGCTCATTTGTGTAGGCATCGGAAAACAATACCAGGTTGGCCAATGAGGGATAGGACAAATAGGCCAAGGTGCAGTCTGGACCAGTCAAAGTAACCATGGAGGCATGAGTTGTGAAGTCAGCATCTGGTGTGATCGGCACTATTCTGTTTTTGCTCATCCAATATAGTATGATACTTTATTCACTTGTGTCCAGACTCCATTCATTTCAAATATCCCTATGATCTACCCCTGCACTGTAAATTTTCTGTTGTGATTTGTTGTGCTCCAGCCTTGGAGCTAGACTTGTATTTAGATAGCACATCATCCATTGGAAAAAGCAGGAGATTCCACCCACCCACAATTTGACTTCTCCTCTCCATCCAAGCTCCAAGTGAAAAAGTCACATCTATTTTGTGGTTGTGTTCTCCATTGCATTGTGTCAATTCTCTATTGCATTGAGTTCTTTATCACATCCTCCCTCACATTGTGTTCCCTTTTGTGTTGCATCCCATTGTGTCAATTCTCCATTGCATTGCATTTTCCCTATCTCACCATATCACCCATCTGTTACAAGAATTGCGTTCCCTTTTGTCGCCCTAGTTGTGTCATGCTATCACCCTTAACTACTAAAAACTCCTTTTACCTTGGTGTCTAGAGAATCTTATGACTCACACCCTCCAGCATTGTTGTGGTTGTGGTTGTTCTCACCCTTCAGCCTGGCACAGCACATATCAATGGGGATTTTGACAGGTGGGAAGAAGTCTTCCCAGAAATGTCCTTGCTTGGAGTCATCCCATGCAAACCCCAAGTGCTGCAAACACATAAAGTGATGCATGAGATCATGCTTGGTGGGCCATAGGAAGTCACCTTTGTGTGCTCTGTCTATGATATCTCTTCATTCATTAGTATAGCATCTGACTGGAATAAATGGTGGGGGATTGTGTAAAAGTATAGGAATCGATGTGAGGAGGTCACCACATATATCGCAAATAATACAAAAGCACGACAGGAGATCAGCCATAACTGGGCATACTTTCTTCACTACTGGCTTGTACTTTCTCTTCCCATACATGGCAACAGTGGGGTCTGAAGAATCAAGAGAATCAGAAACTGGAAGTGTAGACAGAGTGGGATTTGCAGTGTAAAGGTGAAAAATGGGAACAGGATTGGTGCAAATAGATGTGTCATTATTTTCACAATCTCCCCAATGTGCAGTCAGATCCTCAAATCACAAAAACCCAATACTTCCTTTTGGTGAAACTGGAATCGATGGGACCCATGTGGCAGAGTAGGCACAGTCACCAATGACCCTGTGTTAGGATCATGGATCATGATCATCTGATCCTTGTTACCAAAGTTGTGAATGATGCTTCACATTAATACATCGAATGGCCACCTGAGTAAGATGTCATATGCAGGACTTCTGATGACATGGACCTGCAGATATAGTGTGATGTCTTTAAATAAAAATGGAACATTACAGGCAAGGCCAAGCAACCTGTCAACTTCACCATTTGCCAACTGCATATTTAGGACCACACTCAGGTCATAAATTAGTCCAAGCAAATGGCAAACCTCTTCTGACATCGCGATTACTTGGCACCCTGGATCAATTATGCTTTCAATTTGTTGATTGTTGTTGACCAGTGGCAATATGGAACACAGTGATGCTGACTCTTTTGTGACTATGAGCAAGTCTGGCAGCTGACCAGGTGGAAACTCACAAAGGTATGCTTTGTATGGGTCTGGGACAATGATTGGCTTGCTGTGCTGACTGGATGCAACTGCTTCTTCAAACTCATGCAGCATATCATGTGCTAGGCGACAAACCTTTTCATCAGAGATGGTCTGAGTGTAGCTATTGATGATGTCATTTTCATCATCCTCCTCCATGTAGTTTGCTGTGGCTGTGGGGACCAGATTAACAGGAACTTTCTTCACCGTCATTGCCTCCTGAGCTTGGTAGTGGACTTCTGGGGCAATGGAGTAAAGCTGATGATGGGTGATAGTTATTGGTATTTCCATAGCATGTTGGAATACTTCTGCTGCATGGGCTTTGTCATGAATTGGTGGATCTACATGGTATGTGTTGTCGGTTCTTCTCTGTACAGGTGCAACACATAATGGCACAGGATTGGTGGACACAGGCATGGGAATTGTTGCATCTCATGCCTGGGCAAAGGGGTGAATGGGTGGACCATTATTGTTATGGACTGCTGACTGAGTAGTCTCGGCCTGAGGAGGCATTGACTCCCATGTCACCTGTGGTACATGTGAGTTAGACTGACAAGGTGGAGGTACCTCAGGTGCATTGCGAGAGTTGTTGCCTGATGCAGAATTCTCTTCTGCACGCTGTAAGACCTGCAAGCAGGCTACTGACGATTTTGGACACAATCTTACTTACTTACTTACTTACTTACTTACTTACTTACTTACTTACTTAGCAGCCGCATGCCAGAACAGTCTGACAGTGTGTAGTACAATACAACTATAACATACTATACTACTCTACGCAAATGCTGCCAAGGAGACAGAGCTCCAAGATGTAGCAACGTACATACACAAATACCGTATTTAAGGAGTCTGGGGTGTGCCCCTCCTCTCCAGTTACCTACAAGCTACTTCCCAGTTACTTACCAGCAATCACAAGCTACCAGGAGTCACACAGACTCTACACTACGAGCCCACTGCTACACTGTTCTACGCCATTCTAATATCATCATCTTTTCTCCTCATTACATGTTTTAGGCTAGGAGCCCACTGCTCTGGTCATACATGTCTATCTAACCACCTTATACCTCAAACTTGCACAGAAGCCATCTTCCTTCTGTACAGCGCTGCCTTCATGTCCTGATGGTAGGCTGGAAGGGTACCTGTGCATGGCACAAGTTATACAACTTGTGTTTGAGATTCACGATGCACTCATCCTTCAACAGCTTGTTGAATATTCAATGCATACTTACACACGCATATTTTCCTTCGGCTTCACCTTTACACATGCATGTATTACTTACACAGCGCATATGTACTCTTACACACCTTCCCCTCGGACTTCTTACAAAACCCAAGCAACTCACACTCCACTCACACTTCCAGGATGATGTGCGTCCCTCCCACTTAGGTAGTCATTGTTCTCTTCTCTAACTTCTCCGCTTCAACTCTATCTCCACTATACTATATAAGATAGACACACCACAGTACACCTCCTCAGACGTCTTACCATGAGTCTGAGTGAGTACCTATTCACCTACACCTCATCTCCTCCCTCACCAACCAATCCTGCAGCTCTCTTACTGCACTTGGCACCTGCTGTGTCCAATGCTACTCTTACTGCTGCAGGTTTGTATCTACCTAAGATGTCTTACCATGAGTCTGACTCTCTTACCACACTTGGCACCTGCTGTGTCCAATGCTACTCTTACCGCTGCAGATGCTCTTTCAATGTTGCTCAATGTTACAGTTGTTGTTCTGGTTCTCCTAGCCTGCCCAAGCCTGCGCTCACAGGTTATGGGCCCTGCCCAGCACATGGCAGGCTCAATCAAAACCATCCACCTTCTTGTCTTCACCATATTCATCTTCATACAAACCACCAATGCTGTATCCCTACCAAAAACCAACATACCGACACTAGACGGCGCTGCAAACTACAAAACCTGGTCTACACTCATCAAAAACGCCCTCCTCATCTCCAGAGTCTGGAAAGCAGTCATCACTGACAAACCAACACCCAAATATCAAAAGGTGACGGAAACAGAGACACTCCCAAGTGGAGAAGTACCCACTCGGACATGCGAAGACAAGGAGGATATAATCAACAAAGAAGAAAGAGAAAAATGGGATGACGACGACAACCTGGCCACAGCCTTCATCGGACTCTACGTCAGTCCCCTTTGTCTCCACCTCATATCTGACCAAAACACCACTTCTCACAACTGGCACCTCCTCAAAGTTGAATATGGCACTCCAGGCACAATCACAACGTTTACAAAACTCCACGAGATTCAAACATTCAAGTTTAACGAACAATCGTCGTTTATAGCATGGATCGATGCTCTCAAACTTGCATGGATCCAACTATCAGACAGCGGTCGCACAATCTCTGACAATGACTTCACCATCATCATGCTCACCGCACTCCCTCCTTCCTGGTCCAATGTTGTCTCAGCTTACATTGCCTCTAACGACTCCTTAGATGACATAACACTGGAAGACATACACATGCGAATCATCGATGAATCCGACCACCTCACTGGCACCTCAGGGTCAATCCTATCAGTAGCACAGCACCCGTGCGGTTTCACCATGCCCATGAACTCCTTTGCAACCCCTTCCACGTCTTCAGGCTTCACTTCACGAGGAAAACCCAAACTTAATCGCTATACATGCACAAAGTGTGGTCCAGGAGGTCATTCTGATGACTACTGTTGGGTTCTGCATCCAGAGAAGAAAAGAGAAAGGGGTAATACTACCACTAAGTCTACTGTCAACTCTGTCATCATCGATCCTCCACCACCTGTATCACCGAGTGAACCCACATTGAATATGATGGCCTCCAAGCCCACAGCTTTGTTCTATTTTGACACACAAAATGAATGGATGCTTGACAGCGGCGCAAGCGACCACATCAGTCCACATCCTGCCGACTTTGTCAAAGGATCAGTACAAAACATACCAGGCACCATTAGACTGGGTGACAACAACTCCATGACCTACCTAGGTGTCGGTACAGTAAAAGCTACCACAAATGTCGACGGATGACCCCAAGAAATTATTTTACACCAAGTCCTGTACGCCCCATGTGCCAGAGCCCGTTTCTTATCAATACCACAACTTACCGCGAAGGGACTACAAGTTACCTACACTGCCCAAGCATGTTGTATCTACAACGACTCCACTACTCTTGCAATAGGGAAACCCTGCAGTGGAACATACTGGCTCGCACTCACCATAACCACCGACTCAACACTCGCATCACTAGACACACAAAAACCCTCATATGAAACATGGCACTACTGCCTTGCCCACGCACCCCACACCTTACTACTGAAGCTACAAAATGGAAAGAACATGTCTGGATTCACACCAGACACATCCACTCCACCAATCCACAACCCTTGCAGTGCTTGTGCCACCAGAAAACTCACGCAGAAACCATTCCACAGATCATCCAAACGTGTGGCAAGCATTATGGACCTAATACACTCAGACCTAGTAGGGCCTCTCCGTGTACAATCGGTCCAAGGTTCGCAGTACTTTGCCTCATTTATAGATGATCACTCGGGCTTTGCAGTCACCTTCGCACTTACCTCAAAAGATGGGTTTTCAAGCACACTCAAAGTCTTTCTGAATTGGTCCAAAACACAAACAGAATGAAAACTCAAAATCCTCTGCAGCGATCGCAGAGGAGAATATGTCAACACGTCCATCCACACACTACTACAATGCACAGGGACTATACACCAAATCACAGCCCTGTATTCCCCAGAACAAAACAGGCACACAGAACGATGGAACCGAACGATCATCAACTCTATCCTATCCCTCATGCACAATGCCCACATGAGTGAAGGGTTCTGGGAATACGCTCTACAAACAGCAACGCACATATACAACCGAGTACCCCAATGTAGACACGACTGGCAAAGCCCTTCACACTCCTGGTATGGCAAAACACCTGACATATCATATCTT
Source organism: Albatrellus ellisii (assembly GCA_003314395.1). Taxonomy (NCBI): domain Eukaryota; kingdom Fungi; phylum Basidiomycota; class Agaricomycetes; order Russulales; family Albatrellaceae; genus Albatrellus; species Albatrellus ellisii. Next base: position 121,906 of record QLPN01001006.1, read on the forward strand.
CGCACATTCGGATGCCTCGCGTATGTAGCCACACCTGCAGAGCGATGAACAAAGCTCGAAGCGCAAGCCAAGCCTATGGTGTTCATTGGATATGACTCGGGATCCAAGGCATGGCGCTTTTGGGATCAGGCAGCACACAAAGTGGTAGTCTCATGTGACGCAGTATTCGATGAAACCGTATTTCCCCTTCGTCCGCAACCAACACCAACAGGAACACCTCCTCCTACATCTCTAACACAACCACAAATAACCACGACTGACAAAAGCGACTTGAGCTCTGATTCAGATCCAGACTCTTATGACGACACCATGGACAACCCCGTGTCACACGCACTTCCCGCAGCTCCCACTGCTACTGCAACTGTGGAAACACTAACACCACCATTACCACCACCACCAGTGCCTACTCCAGCCATACCCATGTCACCTCCATGCATGCATGGTCCAGCACTACCCATCACACCACCATCTGTCGTGCCGCCCATCCCATCACAGACACGAGCGACATGCTTTTCAGACAGGGCACCAGCAGTGGTAATTCCACATGCTGGATATGATGCGGACACCAGACAAAGTCGCGCACGGCACACTGCTCTGTCGGGTGAGCTAGAACCTACTTACCAAATGCTAAGTCCAGTTACACCAGCACCTCTGCTGTCTTCACTGACTGGAACTCCTTTTGAAAGCTCCGTCTCACCCATTCCTCCGCCAAGACAATCCACACATGTAATGCAGCCCCCCACGTGCTTTGGGGAAAGCACGTACGGTGAGCACACATACACTAACATACTCCAAGACCCGTTGGACATTGAGGATGACGACGACATGGCTCTCGATGCAGGAACATCTTTATCCTCACTCCTCGCCGCCACTGCGTCATCTGGGGATCCCCTAACACTACAAGAAGCGTGGGCCGCACCCGATGCCACAGACTGGGGAGCCACCTGCATCTACAAACTTTCCATGATGGAACAAATGGGAACCTGGACCCTTGTTGATCTACCACCCGGATGCATCGCAATCCCAAATAAGTGGGTTTTTAAACTGAAGAATGATGGACGTCATTGTGCTCAACTTGTTGCCAAGGGTTTCAAACAAATTCATGGAGTTGACTACGATGAAGTATTCTCACCCGTTGCGCGTTTCGAGTCGATACGTTTCCTCCTCACCCTGGCTGCTGCACATGACTGGCACATACATTCCATGGATGTTAAAAGTGCCTTCCTAAATGGCAATGTCGACGAGGAACTCTACATGCAACAGCCCAACGGCTTCACACTCCCCAACCTAGCTGACAAAGTCTGCCGCCTGCACAAGTCAATCTATGGACTTAAACAAGCTGCGCACCAATGGAATGCATGAATGGATGCTTCCCTCGGTTCCCTGCACCTCCAGTGCATCTCCTCAGATGGTGGTATCTATGTTCGCCAACAAACCGGTTCATTTCTATTCCTCATTTTATATGTTGACAACATCACCATCTTCGGAGACAACCTCGCTGAAGTCCTTGAGCTCAAGCACGCCTTAGCCAAAGAATTTGACATGACGGACCTCAGCGAAACTTCCTCATACCTGGGACTCAAAATTTCAAGAGATCGTGTGTACCGCATGATGATGATCTGTCAATCCCGCTATGTCTCCAGTGTCATCACCCGCTTCAGCCTGACTAACTGCAATCCCGTCTGCACGCCTCTTCCTCCTTCCATCTCCTTTGTCCCTCACACAGGCTCTGCTGGATCGTCTGCACGCACAGCTTACCAACAAGTGATTGGCAGCTTAATGTACGCCGCAGTCGTCTCTCACCCTGACATAGCGTACGCCATGAACACCCTAGCTCGCTATGCCGCCAACCCCGCACTGGAACACATAGCTGCCGCCAAACACATCATGCAATACCTCACAGGCACTACAGACACGGGCATAGCATATGACGGCACCCACGGCACCACAATATGCGCGCACTCCGACTCTGACTGGGCCTCCTCCGTCTCTGACTGACACTCCACTGGCGTGTATGTTTTCCTCCTCACCGGTGGTGCCATCATGTGGCAGTCTCGTCACCAACACATCGTTTCACTCTCCTCCACTGCCGCTGAATATATCGCACTCTTGCAAGCCACTGAACAAGCCATGTGGTACAAGTATCTCACCTCTGAGCTGATGTTGCCATTCCCACTTCCCCTCACCATCTTCGGGGACAACAAGGGGTCCATCGACCTAGCCAACAATCCGGTTGTTGGCAAGGGCAGCAAACACATCGAAATCCGGCATCACCATATTTGTGAATGCGTCACACATGAACTCGTGTCACTTGTGCGACTACCCTCTGCATCCATCATCGCCGATTGTCTAACCAAGTCACTCCCGTGCACTGCCTTTGAGTCGCAACATGCCACTCTTGACTGGGTCCCGTCGGTTTGCCAAACACGGGGGGCTGTTGAATATTCAATGCATACTTACACACGCATATTTTCCTTTGGCTTCACCTTTACACACACATGTATTACTTACACAGCACATATGTACTCTTACACACCTTCCCCTCGGACTTCTTACAAAACCCAAGCAACTCACACTCCACTCACACTTCCGGGACGACATGCGTCCCTCCCACTTAGGTAGTCATTGTTCTCTTCTCTAACTTCTCCGCTTCAACTCTATCTCCACTATACTATATAAGATAGACACACCACAGTACACCTCCTCAGACGTCTTACATGAGTCTGAGTGAGTACCTATTCACCTACACCTCATCTCCTCCCTCACCAACCAATCCTGCAGCTCTCTTACCGTGCTTGGCACCTGCTGTGTCCAATGCTACTCTTACTGCTGCAGGTTCGTATCTACCTAAGACGTCTTACCATGAGTCTGACTCTCTTACCGTGCTTGGCACCTGCTGTGTCCAATGCTACTCTTACCACTGCAGATGCTCTTTCAATGTTGCTTGTGAGGCCGACGCTATGTCGAAGCCGAACAACTGAAGAAAAGCTAAACAACAAAAAGGACAATTGCGCTTTGACTAGCGGATATCCCAGATATATTAGTGTATAGTAAATAAAAGGAGAGAAGAGTACTGTACCTAGCAGATATCCCAGATGATCAGAACTGGGGAATAAACCGCTAGGAGTCGTATGTATATATAGTACCCTAGAGTGTGCACAGACCATGCAGTACAGTATAGGGCCGGAGAATGAGAAAGTAAAGTGATGATGTCATATCTAATAATAGAGGGGATGCATCATCGCTGACTGAGCTCCACAGTGACTGTGGGAATGATTGGTGATGTTCCGCAGCAGGTGTGAGAGAGATTGGTGAGCATGTGCAGTAAGTGTGAGAAAGAGAATCATAACTAAAGATAGAATGGGCCAATCGGAGATTGGACGACATATGCGTCATCGGCCGATAAGGACGAAGAGAAAGAGTACGTGACTGTGGGAATCGCTTCGATAGATCAGGAGCGATTGTAAGATCTATGACAATAGAGATATAAGAAAATAGAGAAAAATGAAGAGAGAAATAAGAAAAATAATAGCGGCCTGACAAATACCCCCTTCTTAAGGCGAGATGTCTCGACGAGCAAAGAATGGAGAGGAACATGCATGGCAAATATCTTCTTCTTCACCTTCCATAGATTTGAAAGGGATGCCAGCAAAGAGTGATGGAGAAAGAGGGATGATGGAGGAAGACTTGGGTAATTCTTTCAAGTCTTCATATGATTTGGGAGTAGTAACTCCATCATCGTCTTCATCTGTGATGTCATCTTCATCGTCAATAATACCAAAAGGAACTTCCTCATATCCTTCATCAAGAATTGGTGG